>OX155904.1:41687727-41767774 GCA_944588485.1 Phosphuga atrata | reverse complement strand
GGGTGGGCAGCCCGGACGGTTAATGAAAACCGCCCTATTTGTCGCCTCCCCGACCAGGATTCGAACCCGGGTCTCCCGCATTGAAAGGCGGGTATGTTGTCAACTACACCACCGAGGAGGACAGACAGACAAGACTAGACAGACAAGACTAGACAGACAAGACTAGACAGACAAGACTAGACAGACAAGACTAGACAGACAAGACTAGACAGACAAGACTAGACAGACAAGACTAGACAGACAAGGCTAGACAGACAAGACTAGACAGACAAGACTAGGCAGACAAGACTATACAGACAAGACTAGACAGACAAGACTAGACAGACAAGACTAGACAGACAAGACTAGACAGACAAGACTAGACAGACAAGACTAGACAGACAAGACTAGACAGACAAGACTAGACAGACAAGACTAGACAGACAAGACTAGACAGACAAGACTAGACAGACAAGACTAGACAGACAAGACTAGACAGACAAGACTAGACAGACAAGACTAGACAGACAAGACTAGACAGACAAGACTAGACAGACAAGACTAGACAGACAAGACTAGACAGACAAGACTAGACAGACAAGACTAGACAGACAAGACTAGACAGACAAGACTAGACAGACAAGACTAGACAGACAAGACTAGACAGACAAGACTAGACAGACAAGACTAGACAGACAAGACTAGACAGACAAGACTAGACAGACAAGACTAGACAGACAAGACTAGACAGACAAGACTAGACAGACAAGACTAGACAGACAAAACTAGACAGACAAGACTAGACAGACAAGACTAGACAGACAAGACTAGACAGTCAAGACTAGACAGACAAGACTAGACAGACAAGACTAGACAGACAAGACTAGACAGACAAGACTAGACAGACAAGACTAGACAGACAAGACTAGACAGACAAGACTAGACAGACAAGACTAGACAGACAAGACTAGACAGACAAGACTAGACAGACAAGACTAGACAGACAAAACTAGACAGACAAGACTAGACAGACAAGACTAGACAGACAAGACTAGACAGTCAAGACTAGACAGACAAGACTAGACAGACAAGACTAGACAGACAAGACTAGACAGACAAGACTAGACAGACAAGACTAGACAGACAAGACTAGACAGACAAGACTAGACAGACAAGACTAGACAGACAAGACTAGACAGACAAGACTAGACAGACAAGACTAGACAGACAAGACTAGACAGACAAGACTAGACAGACAAGACTAGACAGACAAGACTAGACAGACAAGACTAGACAGACAAGACTAGACAGACAAGACTAGACAGACAAGACTAGACAGACAAGACTAGACAGACAAGACTAGACAGACAAGACTAGACAGACAAGACTAGACAGACAAGACTAGACAGACAAGACTAGACAGACAAGACTAGACAGACAAGACTAGACAGACAAGACTAGACAGACAAGACTAGACAGACAAGACTAGACAGACAAGACTAGACAGACAAGACTAGACAGACAAGACTAGACAGACAAGACTAGACAGACAAGACTAGACAGACAAGACTAGACAGACAAGACTAGACAGACAAGACTAGACAGACAAGACTAGACAGACAAGACTAGACAGACAAGACTAGACAGACAAGACTAGACAGACAAGACTAGACAGACAAGACTAGACAGACAAGACTAGACAGACAAGACTAGACAGACAAGACTAGACAGACAAGACTAGACAGACAAGACTAGACAGACAAGACTAGACAGACAAGACTAGACAGACAAGACTAGACAGACAAGACTAGACAGACAAGACTAGACAGACAAGACTAGACAGACAAGACTAGACAGACAAGACTAGACAGACAAGACTAGACAGACAAAACTAGACAGACAAGACTAGACAGATAAGACTAGACAGACAAGACTAGACAGACAAGACTAGACAGACAAGACTAGACAGACAAGACTAGACAGACAAGACTAGACAGACAAGACTAGACAGACAAGACTAGACAGACAAGACTAGACAGACAAGACTAGACAGACAAGACTAGACAGACAAGACTAGACAGACAAGACTAGACAGACAAGACTAGACAGACAAGACTAGACAGACAAGACTAGACAGACAAGACTAGACAGACAAGACTAGACAGACAAGACTAGACAGACAAGACTAGACAGACAAGACTAGACAGACAAGACTAGACAGACAAGACTAGACAGACAAGACTAGACAGACAAGACTAGACAAACAAGACTAGACAGACAAGACTAGACAGACAAGACTAGAGAGACAAGACTAGACAGACAAGACTAGACAGACAAGACTAGACAGACAAGAATAGACAGACAAGAATAGACAGACAAGACTAGACAGACAAGACTAGACAGACAAGACTAGACAGACAAGACTAGACAGACAAGACTAGACAGACAAGACTAGACAGACACGACTAGACAGACAAGACTAGACAGACAAGACTAGACAGACAAGACTAGACAGACAAGACTAGACAGACAAGACTAGACAGACAAGACTAGACAGACAAGACTAGACAGACAAGACTAGACAGACAAGACTAGACAGACAAGACTAGACAGACAAGACTAGACAGACAAGACTAGACAGACAAGACTAGACAGACAAGACTAGACAGACAAGACTAGACAGACAAGACTAGACAGACAAGACTCACCAAATCCCCTATTCCACCTTGGCTTTTAGTATGCGCCACCCCGGTATCGCATATATTGCATTCATTCAGGGTGGGCAGCCCGGACGGTTAATGAAAACCGCCCTATTTGTCGCCTCCCCGACCAGGATCCGAACCCGGGTCTCCCGCATTGAAAGGCGGGTATGTTGTCAACTACACCACCGAGGAGGACAGACAGACAAGACTAGACAGACAAGACTAGACAGACAAGACTAGACAGACAAGACTAGACAGACAAGACTAGACAGACAAGACTAGGCAGACAAGACTATACAGACAAGACTAGACAGACAAGACTAGACAGACAAGACTAGACAGACAAGACTAGACAGACAAGACTAGACAGACAAGACTAGACAGACAAGACTAGACAGACAAGACTAGACAGACAAGACTAGACAGACAAGACTAGACAGACAAGACTAGACAGACAAGACTAGACAGACAAGACTAGACAGACAAGACTAGACAGACAAGACTAGACAGACAAGACTAGACAGACAAGACTAGACAGACAAGACTAGACAGACAAGACTAGACAGACAAGACTAGACAGACAAGACTAGACAGACAAGACTAGACAGACAAGACTAGACAGACAAGACTAGACAGACAAGACTAGACAGACAAGACTAGACAGACAAGACTAGACAGACAAGACTAGACAGACAAGACTAGACAGACAAGACTAGACAGACAAGACTAGACAGACAAGACTAGACAGACAAGACTAGACAGACAAGACTAGACAGACAAGACTAGACAGACAAGACTAGACAGACAAGACTAGACAGACAAGACTAGACAGACAAGACTAGACAGACAGACAAGACTAGACAGACAAGACTAGACAGACAAGACTAGACAGACAAGACTAGACAGACAAGACTAGACAGACAAGACTAGACAGACAAGACTAGACAGACAAGACAAGACAGACAAGACTAGACAGACAAGACTAGACAGACAGACAAGACTAGACAGACAAGACTAGACAGACAAGACTAGACAGACAAGACTAGACAGACAAGACTAGACAGACAAGACTAGACAGACAAGACTAGACAGACAAGACTAGACAGACAAGACTAGACAGACAAGACTAGACAGACAAGACTAGACAGACAAGACTAGACAGACAAGACTAGACAGACAAGACTAGACAGACAAGACTAGACAGACAAGACTAGACAGACAAGACTAGACAGACAAGACTAGACAGACAAGACTAGACAGACAAGACTAGACAGACAAGACTAGACAGACAAGACTAGACAGACAAGACTAGACAGACAAGACTAGACAGACAAGACTAGACAGACAAGACTAGACAGACAAGACTAGACAGACAAGACTAGACAGACAAGACTAGACAGACAAGACTAGACAGACAAGACTAGACAGACAAGACTAGACAGACAAGACTAGACAGACAAGACTAGACAGACAAGACTAGACAGACAAGACTAGACAGACAAGACTAGACAGACAAGACTAGACAGACAAGACTAGACAGACAAGACTAGACAGACAAGACTAGACAGACAAGACTAGACAGACAAGACTAGACAGACAAGACTAGACAGACAAGACTAGACAGACAAGACTAGACAGACAAGACTAGACAGACAAGACTAGACAGACAAGACTAGACAGACAAGACTAGACAGACAAGACTAGACAGACAAGACTACAGACAAGACTATACAGACAAGACTAGACAGACAAGACTAGACAGACAAGACTAGACAGACAAGACTAGACAGACAAGACTAGACAGACAAGACTAGACAGACAAGACTAGACAGACAAGACTAGACAGACAAGACTAGACAGACAAGACTAGACAGACAAGACTAGACAGACAAGACTAGACAGACAAGACTAGACAGACAAGACTAGACAGACAAGACTAGACAGACAAGACTAGACAGACAAGACTAGACAGACAAGACTAGACAGACAAGACTAGACAGACAAGACTAGACAGACAAGACTAGACAGACAAGACTAGACAGACAAGACTAGACAGACAAGACTAGACAGACAAGACTAGACAGACAAGACTAGACAGACAAGACTAGACAGACAAGACTAGACAGACAAGACTAGACAGACAAGACTAGACAGACAAGACTAGACAGACAAGACTAGACAGACAAGACTAGACAGACAAGACTAGACAGACAAGACTAGACAGACAAGACTAGACAGACAAGACTAGACAGACAAGACTAGACAGACAAGACTAGACAGACAAGACTAGACAGACAAGACTAGACAGACAAGACTAGACAGACAAGACTAGACAGACAAGACTAGACAGACAAGACTAGACAGACAAGACTAGACAGACAAGACTAGACAGACAAGACTAGACAGACAAGACTAGACAGACAAGACTAGACAGACAAGACTAGACAGACAAGACTAGACAGACAAGACTAGACAGACAAGACTAGACAGACAAGACTAGACAGACAAGACTAGACAGACAAGACTAGACAGACAAGACTAGACAGACAAGACTAGACAGACAAGACTAGACAGACAAGACTAGACAGACAAGACTAGACAGACAAGACTAGACAGACAAGACTAGACAGACAAGACTAGACAGACAAGACTAGACAGACAAGACTAGACAGACAAGACTAGACAGACAAGACTAGACAGACAAGACTAGACAGACAAGACTAGACAGACAAGACTAGACAGACAAGACTAGACAGACAAGACTAGACAGACAAGACTAGACAGACAAGACTAGACAGACAAGACTAGACAGACAAGACTAGACAGACAAGACTAGACAGACAAGACTAGACAGACAAGACTAGACAGACAAGACTAGACAGACAAGACTAGACAGCCTATTTGTATTTTCCTTCATGTGCAGACTAGCGCACGAAGGCCAGCATTCCGTCCAAAGGACACTATGCTGGTTATAACGCTATCAGTTTTACTTTTCTCTTTTTATGTAGTTTCCCGGGATCTCTGAACCATCTCTATGGAGTTATTGAATTCTAAACTGTTCATCATGATCCAGTCTAGATAATTGTTTCGCATGTTTATCAAAGATAAGCCACCACTCTCTCAATTTTGAAACTGTTAAGATGTCATCTTCATCCTTGGGCCGGGTAAGTTCATGCATCTGCATATCTGTCTCCAAAGATCGTCTCCATATTTCGGTATCTGAGCAATAAAATAGCACGTGTGCCGCGGTGTCATTTTGGCCACACTCACAGAGGGGACTTTCTCTTTTACCAAATCTATGAAGGTACGCTTTGAAATTACCGTGGCCTGTTATTAACTGGATTGCGTGGTGGGACAGACTGATATTGAAACCCCTCCAGGTCTTAATGGACGGTATAAATTGCTTAGTCCACAAGCCTGTTGTAGCCAGATCCCATCTGTCCTGCCAGAGCTTCTCGAAATGCCCTTTGGAGCACGATCTTAAAGCCTGTTTGGGCAATTTACTAAATGAAATTGGCAGATCTTCCTTGTTAGCTGCTTGTTTGGCAAGCATGTCTGCTCGTTTATTGCCTTCAAAACCAGCGTGTGCCTTAACCCAATGCCAACGGATCTTGTTCTTCCTTGAAACTCTGGCAGCTGTCTTCCAAGTCTCCAACAATAATTCAGTGGGTGAATTTAAATTCTTTAGAGCATCCAGAATAGATCGGCTGTTACAAACGATTGAACAGGGTCTGCTGCTGTTATTTTCCACATAAAGCAAAGCTTGCAGCATGGCCAAAAGTTCAGCTTGAAAAATTGAGCAATACTTTTCTAATTTAATCAGCTTATGGTACACTTCCTCGTCTTGAAAGTAGACCACGAATGCAGCCCCCGTACATCTGATCGAACTCGAACCGCCCGTGTAAACCCGGAGTTGAAATATATTACTCAGTGTCAAATAGTATGTAACCAGCGACAATTGTGAAGGATGAACTAGTTCTTGGGTATTTACGGTCAGTTCGAGCTCGCTCAGTGCAACCGGTAAGCCCGTTATATCTCTAATAATCGTATCGTCTGCGATCTGGTGTGAGTTGTGGAGGGCCAGCTGCTTGAGACGGATGTCGGCTGGAAGGAGACCCGTAATCACACAGGCTGCCTCAGAGGAGACTGTGCGATACGCTTTTGCAGCACGGATGGTGCTGAGGCGCTGTACGCTCAAAAGCTTTAGGCCTCCCTTCACGCCACACGACCTCTGCCATATTGGGGCAGCGTATAATAGTGCGGGTTCTATAGCGCCACGGTATATATCAATCAGCTGTGAACTCCCCAGACCCCACTCCTTTCGCGCAGCGATACCCAACTTTATGCTGAACCGCTTTACCCTACCACAAGCCTGCTTTATGTGTTCTCTAAAGACAAGACTAGACAGACAAGACTAGACAGACAAGACTAGACAGACAAGACTAGACAGACAAGACTAGACAGACAAGACTAGACAGACAAGACTAGACAGACAAGACTAGACAGACAAGACTAGACAGACAAGACTAGACAGACAAGACTAGACAGACAAGACTAGACAGACAAGACTAGACAGACAAGACTAGACAGACAAGACTAGACAGACAAGACTAGACAGACAAGACTAGACAGACAAGACTAGACAGACAAGACTAGACAGACAAGACTAGACAGACAAGACTAGACAGACAAGACTAGACAGACAAGACTAGACAGACAAGACTAGACAGACAAGACTAGACAGACAAGACTAGACAGACAAGACTAGACAGACAAGACTAGACAGACAAGACTTAGACAGACAAGACTAGACAGACAAGACTAGACAGACAAGACTAGACAGACAAGACTAGACAGACAAGACTAGACAGACAAGACTAGACAGACAAGACTAGACAGACAAGACTAGACAGACAAGACTAGACAGACAAGACTAGACAGACAAGACTAGACAGACAAGACTAGACAGACAAGACTAGACAGACAAGACTAGACAGACAAGACTAGACAGACAAGACTAGACAGACAAGACTAGACAAGACTAGACAGACAAGACTAGACAGACAAGACTAGACAGACAAGACTAGAACAGACAAGACTAGACAGACAAGACTAGACAGACAAGACTAGACAGACAAGACTAGACAGACAAGACTAGACAGACAAGACTAGACAGACAAGACTAGACAGACAAGACTAGACAGACAAGACCAGACAGACAAGACTAGACAGACAAGACTAGACAGACAAGACTAGACAGACAAGACTAGACAGACAAGACTAGACAGACAAGACTAGACAGACAAGACTAGACAGACAAGACTAGACAGACAGACTAGACAGACAAGACTAGACAGACAAGACTAGACAGACAAGACTAGACAGACAAGACTAGACAGACAAGACTAGACAGACAAGACTAGACAGACAAGACTAGACAGACAAGACTAGACAGACAAGACTAGACAGACAAGACTAGACAGACAAGACTAGACAGACAAGACTAGACAGACAAGACTAGACAGACAAGACTAGACAGACAAAACTAGACAGACAAAACGACAGACAAGACTAGACAGTAAGACTAGACAGACAAGACTAGACAGACAAGACTAGACAGACAAGACTAGACAGACAAGACTAGACAGACAAGACTAGACAGACAAGACTAGACAGACAAGACTAGACAGACAAGACTAGACAGACAAGACTAGAACAGACAAGACTAGACAGACAAGACTAGACAGACACGACTAGACAGGCAAGACTAGACAGACAAGACTAGACAGACAAGACTAGACAGACAAGACTAGACAGACAAGACTAGACAGACAAGACTAGACAGACAAGACTAGACAGACAAGACTAGACAGTCAAGACTAGACAGACAAGACTAGACAGACAAGACTAGACAGACAAGACTAGACAGACAAGACTAGACAGACAAGACTAGACAGACAAGACTAGACAGACAAGAATAGACAGACAAGAATAGACAGACAAGACTAGACAAGACAAGACTAGACAGACAAGACTAGACAGACAAGACTAGACAAGACAAGACTAGACAGACAAGACTAGACAGACAAGACTAGACAGACAAGACTAGACAGACAAGACTAGACAGACAAGACTAGACAGACAAGACTAGACAGACAAGACTAGGCAGACAAGACTAGACAGACAAGACTAGACAGACAAGACTAGACAGACAAGACTAGACAGACAAGACTAGACAGACAAGACTAGACAGACAAGACTAGACAGACAAGACTAGACAGACAAGACTATACAGACAAGACTAGACAGACAAGACTAGACAGACAAGACTAGACAGACAAGACTAGACAGACAAGACTAGACAGACAAGACTAGACAGACAAGACTAGACAGACAAGACTAGACAGACAAGACTAGACAGACAAGACTAGACAGACAAAGACTAGACAGACAAGACTAGACAGACAAGACTAGACAGACAAGACTAGACAGACAAGACTAGACAGACAAGACTAGACAGACAAGACTAGACAGACAAGGACTAGACAGACAAGACTAGACAGACAAGACTAGACAGACAAGACTAGACAGACAAGACTAGACAGACAAGACTAGACAGACAAGACTAGACAGACAAGACTAGACAGACAAGACTAGACAGACAAGACTAGACAGACAAGACTAGACAGACAAGACTAGACAGACAAGACTAGACAGACAAGACTAGACAGGACAAGACTAGACAGACAAGACTAGACAGACAAGACTAGACAGACAAGACTAGACAGACAAGACTAGACAGACAAGACTAGACAGACAAGACTAGACAGACAAGACTAGACAGACAAGACTAGACAGACAAGACTAGACAGACAAGACTAGACAGACCAAGACTAGACAGACAAGACTAGACAGACAAGACTAGACAGACAAGACTAGACAGACAAGACTAGACAGACAAAACTAGACAGACAAGACTAGACAGACAAGACTAGACAGACAAGACTAGACAGACAAGACTAGACAGTCAAGACTAGACAGACAAGACTAGACAGACAAGACTAGACAGACAAGACTAGACAGACAAGAACTAGACAGACAAGACTAGACAGACAAGACTAGACAGACAAGACTAGACAGACAAGACTAGACAGACAAGACTAGACAGACAAGACTAGACAGACAAGACTAGACAGACAAGACTAGACAGACAAAGACTAGACAGACAAGACTAGACAGACAAGACTAGACAGACAAGACTAGACAGACAAGACTAGACAGACAAGACTAGACAGACAAGACTAGACAGACAAGACTAGACAGACAAGACTAGACAGACAAGACTAGACAGACAAGACTAGACAGACAAGACTAGACAGACAAGACTAGACAGACAAGACTAGACAGTCAAGACTAGACAGACAAGACTAGACAGACAAGACTAGACAGACAAGACTAGACAGACAAGACTAGACAGACAAGACTAGGACAGACAAGACTAGACAGACAAGACTAGACAGACAAGACTAGACAGACAAGACTAGACAGACAAGACTAGACAGACAAGACTAGACGGACAAGACTAGACAGACAATACTAGACAGACAAGACTAGACAGACAAGACTAGACAGACAAGACTAGACAGACAAGACTACACAGACAAGACTAGGCAGACAAGACAAGACAGACAAGACAAGACAGACAAGACGACAGACAAGACTAGACAGACAAGACTAGACAGACAAGACTAGACAGACAAGACTAGGCAGACAAGACTAGACAGACAAGACTAGACAGACAAGACTAGACAGACAAGACTAGACAGACAAGACTAGACAGACAAGACTAGACAGACAAGACTAGACAGACAAGACTAGACAGACAAGACTAGACAGACAAGACTAGACAGACAAGACTAGACAGACAAGACTAGACAGACAAGACTAGACAGACAAGACTAGACAGACAAGACTAGACAGACAAGACTAGACAGACAAGACTAGACAGACAAGACTAGACAGACAAGACTAGACAGACAAGACTAGACAGACAAGACTAGACAGACAAGACTAGACAGACAAGACTAGACAGACAAGACTAGACAGACAAGACTAGACAGACAAGACTAGACAGACAAGACTAGACAGACAAGACTAGACAGACAAGACTAGACAGACAAGACTAGACAGACAAGACTAGACAGACAAGACTAGACAGACAAGACTAGACAGACAAGACTAGACAGACAAGACTAGACAGACAAGACTAGACAGACAAGACTAGACAGACAAGACTAGACAGACAAGACTAGACAGACAAGACTAGACAGACAAGACTAGTCAGACAAGACTAGACAGACAAGAATAGACAGATAAGACTAGACAGACAAGACTAGGCAGACAAGACTAGAGAGATAAGACTAGACAGACATGACTAGACAGACAAGACGTGAAATCCACGCCAAAGGCAGTAAATATGGGCATACCACAAGGGAGTACCATCGGTCCGCTATTATTTACAATACATATATAAATGATTTACCACAAATACCTATCGCACCCCAATATACGATGGTAAACTATGCCGACGACACGACGATCCTAATAATAAATAAGTGTCCAGAACAAATTAAACATAATGCACATATAGCAATGTCCTTCATGCTATCTTGGTTCATCGAAAGTGCATTAATTCTAAACAAAGAAAAACAAAGTCGATAATCTTTCAAACAAAAGATGCACATCCATCTATTCAGAATAAATTGCAATTGATAATGAAACCATTCTCTTGCAATAATCAGTGAGGCTTTTAGGTCTCCATATCGATAAAACTTTAGATCAGTGTCCTTCAACCTTCGTCATCGCGCGGAACCCTTTTTTGAGAATTTTTATTTATGGAACAATCTGTTTAGTAGCACTTTGATTAAGGGGGGAATCGCATTACATGTTATAAACAAGGTTCATTCCTGCATTTGTTATAAAATATTCGAAAAATGTCTTTTGCAAACCCGTCAAATGTTCCATTATTGGTTAGCAGGAAATCATTTAAATTAGCAAAACATTCTGTATTATATTCTAATTGACAACTATTTATAACAATTACATAGACAAAGCCTACTCAAATTTGAAAAGTTTTAATAACATCCACTTTGGGACAGCTTTACTAATTAAATCAAGGGAGGGACACGGAAATCTTCTGCATTGTGTGTTGTATTTCCGCAAGCTTTGCATGGGTCCCGTGTGCAACGTTAGATAATGAAACACGATTGTTGTCCAATTTTCCGACGTATGCATGATATACGATTCCTTTGTTTGGTTTGTACACGATACTACAATTGGTCCGGAGACGAGGAACTGCTGAAGAACTCGCCAACAAAGGTGAGGTTTCTCGTTTTACCTAAGGAGTGAGGTTACACAAATTACAACTTTCTTATGTTACTTTACTAGTACATAAACCTATGGCCTTCAGCCCTTGACATACACGACGATGAAGACAGAAATGGCTGGCTTTGATGTCTGGAACTAGTTTCTTTATACGTGCTATTACTCCCTTTATAATACCAACCATATCTTTGACACCATCAGTGCATATATGATGACATAAAGTCCCAGAAATTGAATGCTTTTCAAAATATGTATTAACTAATTAAATATTTCTTCACCTGTTGTTTGAGTTGTCAGAGCTTTGCAAAAAAGCATATCTTCCTGAAAATTGGATTCGTGTATGTATCTCACGAAAACTAAAAAATTGCTAATCCAGCCACATCTGTAGATTCGTTCATTTGCAGACTGAATCCATCTTTAGCAGGTTTCAAACTTGCTAGTTCCACTTCGCAGTAATCTGACATATCTTTAATTCGTCGTGAGATCGTCGTATCAGACAATAGGACGAGGTTAATTTTGCTTGCAATTTTTTCACCGATCATGTATTTGATTAAATCTTTTATTGTCACCACGAACATACCTTTTCAAATGCATTCTTTTTCTACTGTAGTTCAAGACTTTTCTTTTAAAGTCGGATGTTTATTTACCAAATGACGCTTTAACTTTGCAGAATTTAAACTGTTGTAGTTGACTACTTGCTCACATGCCACACAAAACCCATTTGGCTCATTTTTATCACCAATCGATGGAAATCCAAAATTCAAATAATCTTCATCATACTTTCGTATTTTGCGGCTAGTAGATCCTGATTAATTTTCTTCTTCAATAATATCCGTCTACTACAATGTTGACGGATAATATTGAAATTGGCGGAATTGGCGGAAAACTGGTGGAATTTTCAAGGGAGCAGGAAGCTTGTTCTTTGGATTTTGATTTCAATTTCCCAGTTTTAAGCCAATTCTGCATTATATTTCTAAAGGATTTTAGGTTAAACGTTTTAGGTTAGTTTTAGGTTAAACGTTTAGGTTAGAATTTAACAATAAATCTACTACACCAGATATTTGAAATTATTTACAACGGCAATGTGCGTCGTCCTCGTCCAATATAAGCGACTGAGCAAATGAATAGTTCCAATATGAATATCCAATCGACACACGTGCTCCAGAGAGAGGCACAACACATCGTCTCTAGCTGTAAACGCCGCGCCGGTGCCGGTTAAAGTTCAGATTTTTTTAGCATTGATTCGCGGAACCCTGAATGTTTTAGTGGAACCCTAGGGTTCCATGGAACACCGGTTGAAGAACACTGCTTTAGATGGTCACATATCGTCACATATCAACAAAGTTATAATAAAATTGAATAACGCAGTCTACGCTGTACGAATTCTCAGTCGATATGAAGATCCAGAAGTCTTAATAATGGTATATTATGCAAATTTTAACTCACACTTAAGATTTGCAATCATATTTTGGGAGAATGGCATGTATATCAATAGAATTTTTAGAGTGCAAAAGCAAGTGATACACATATTTGTTTAATCTAAAGTTTCAGAGAATTATGTAGAGCAGTGTTTCCCAACCTTTTTTATGACAGGCCCCACCTAAGCCTTTCTAAAATTCTTACACCCCCCCTATGTAAAATATACATACTTTTTAATATTGCTGCACACAGATTTTATATTAGGTTCCAATTTGGTTAGCTTCAGTCTTAAGTCTCCCTGTTGTGTTATATCCAGACGATTTCTTTTTTTACCAGTAAATCATGTACAGAAGTAAATCTACATTCAGCTAAATATGAAGATGGATACGGTAACAATACTTTTCTTGCATATTTGGTTGAATTTGGACATTTGTTTTCTGTTTCCTCACAAAGCCATGCCATCGCTCCTTTTATATTAAATAAAGTTTTAACTGACCCATCATTTTGCATTTCTGCCTGTTCTTCTTGATTCTGCATATTTGATATAGCAGACAAATTCACTAACATTGGCTACATCATCCATGTTGGAAAATCAATTTGTTTTAAATCAGAAAATCTTTCTCGTAAATCAGCCGATAGTATTCTCAGATGATCGACAATAGCAAGTATAGCTGTATCATTTACTTCACATTTTGTTAATATATCTCTGACATAACTCAATAAGGGTAATTAAACCAAATATTTTCACTTTTGCATCGAGAACGATTTATTTGTTCCTTGAAGTTGCTTATTTAATATATTTAGTTTTTCAAAGATATCGGCTAAATAACGCACAAATGCTTTACCATCGTCTGTTAACAGATACTTCATTTCATATTTGTCGCTTAAAAAATCACTAAGAGTATCAAAAAGTTCCATAAATTTTTTCAAGCAGTTCCCTTTAGAAAGCCATCTTACTTCAGTGTGAAGAAAAAGTTTCACATGTCCAGCATTTTGTTCTTCATAAAATAGCTTGAAGAGGCGCTCACATTTGGCATTAGCTTCAATAGCATTGATACACTTTATTACTGAATCTAGTACTTCAATCATTAGAACAGGCGAGATGTTTTTAACTACCAAGTTTTTCCTATGAATAACACAATGCACAAGAATCATTTCTGGATTCTCATCTTTCATCAATTTAAGCAGCCATTTTTCTTGCCCATCATATTAGGATCACCATTTGCAGCACAAAATGTTATATTTTTCGTTTAGTTTAGTTTTTTAGCTTATTATACATCCTCACTGTCTCTAAAAGTTGATTCATCCATTTGCACATTGAGAATTTTCTTGTTTTCAACTTTTCAACAAGTTGTTTTTCAATATCTTCACTCATTTTGTCTATTCTTCTGTTAACAGTATTGTTACTGAGTAACATATATCATATGATTAGCATTCTTCTCAGCATTCAGTTGGTGAACACCAACGCGTACCTAGTGTTAATAAAATAACTTCTCCAGACAAGTGGACCCCCTGGAATCACCTCCGTACACTCTAGGCCCGCTTATCGCATAACCTCGGAGTGACGGATGGTATTTTTTTTAAATTAGTAACATTTTTTATTTGTTATTATCGTTACAATTAATCCGTTTACATTGTCCCAGTTTGTTTTTCCCTTTAACATGTATGGGATTATTCTTCTGGCGCTAAAGGGTTCTTCCATGACTGTTTCTTCTTTGTTTCTCTTTCAGTTTCCCATCTCCAGCAATCAAAGATGTGATTTACACTATCTGTTTCCCGGTAGTAAACACATAGGTCACCTGTTGCTCTACCAATATTGAAGAGATAATCCCTGAAGCTACCGTGGCCAGTCAGTACTTAAGTAAGGTAGTAGCTAGTTTCGCCGAATTTTCTATTTACCCAGGACGATATATTTGGGATTAGCACTTGGGTCCTCTGTCCTTTGTCGCTTAGCTGCCATCTTTTTTGCCATTCCTCGATAAGCTCTTCTCTGGCCAGTTGTTTTTTCTGTTTGCAGTAGTTTGCATCGTGCAGCTTTTTCCGCTCTTTTATGAGCAGGTCTATGGGGTATTCCCGAGATGACTTGGGCGGCCTCTTCTGTGACCGTCCGGTAAGCGCTGCATGTACGTAGAGCCTTTTCCGCTGAACGGTTGCGAGTTGCTGAAGGTTTCGTTTCTTGTCTAGTTCTTTGGCCCATATTGGAGCTCCGTCCAACATGGTAGACTGGACTACCGAACTAAGTACTTTCTGAGAGCTGCTTTGTTCCGAGAGCTGCTCTTAGCCCCCCCCCCCCCCCCATACGTTTGGCATGAGCTGCTGAATGCCTGCTAGTGTTCTCATTGCCTTTCCTGCCGCTTCGGTAATGTGCGCCATGAAGGATAGCCTTTTAACGATCACTACTCCGAGGTATTTGAGTTTTTCTTTTGGTATTATAATTGCCTCTTCCACTTTAAACTTTACGGAGCTAAGTTGTCTTAGGCCTGTGAGGACAGCCTCGGTTTTTTTCTAGAGCTAGACTTAGGTTCTTCGACTTCATCCACGCGCTGACCATTTCTGTTGCTTGATTTGCCGTTCGCATTAAGCCTTGCTCTGTTTTTGCTGTGACAAGTGCGATATCGTCTGCGAAGCCGATTACGGTGGCTCCCAATGGCAGCCTCATGGTAAGTACTGCGTCATATAGCACGTTCTACAGGCTAGTGCCTAGTATCGAACCCTGCAGGACGACACTTTTGATTTGTCGCTCTTCTTTTTCCTATTCCACTAGCAGTATGATGCTTCGTCAGCTGAGGTAGCTTCTTAACATGCGCAACAGATACGGAGATATACCCCTTCTCGTCAGACTGTCCGTGATATGCTACCAGGATGCTCTTCCAGAAAGCATTTCTAACATCAAATTTTAGGAGGGCACACATGCGTCTGGTTCTCTGTGTTCCGCTTTTATCCTGTTCTGCTATCTCCAGGACAGCGCTTAAGACATTGATGGTGGATCTACCTTCTCCAAACCTATATAGGTTTTTGGACAATCAGCCTCCCGCCTCAAGCTCTCCCTTTAGTCTTAGTAGCAAGAACTGCTCAAGTAGCTTACCAGACACATCCAATAGGCAGATGGTTCTGTTGGATGTGGTATCTCCTATCGGTTTATCTCCTTTTCTAATTAGTGACAGTTCTGCGCGCTTCCATATGACTGGGAAGCTCCCAGCAGTTAACAACCTATTCATTACGCCTAAGACGAATTTAGGTTGATGTCTAGCGGTTAACTTGACAATCTCGGGTGGTATGCCATCGGGACGCGGTATTATGCAGTTTCTAATACGTTTACTCGCCAGCGATAGTTCCTCTTCCGTAAAGGGGAGCGTTGTGTGAACTTCAGGTTGTACCCAAGTAAAAGGTGTATGTTTCGGAAATAGTACATCAGCTACTTGACGAACTCCTTCCACGGTCATTTGAAGATCTTGCGTCCGAATTTTCAGGTTTCTTCTTATAATTTGGAACGCGTCTGTCTCCCCATGTGTCTTTATTTAGGTCGGTGCACAGTTTTTTCCAATGGCTTTGCTTTGATTTGTTAATGAGTTGACGTAGCTCCTTTTTTGCTCGCTTGTATTCTTGACGTTTAATTTTTTCTTCCGGTGTTTGTTTGTTTGTTTTGGTATTTTTTTCCTGGTAGTGACACATGTAGTTCTCATTTCAGCAATTTCGTCGGTCCACCAGTATACTGACTTATAACTTTTTGGTCTCCTCTTTCGCAAGGTAGCATCGCACATTTTACTCATCGTTTGAACCAGAGTATCGGAATCTTCTGTGGTAATGGTTTCTAGCTATTTTGTTAGTCACTCCTTGATTTTTTTTCTTCCTGCAGGTTTTCCAAAATCCAGCCACTTGCTTTGGGGTATGCCTTTGTCTTTGATGTTTCCTTTTCTCTTATGTTATAAAAGATGTAACGGTGGTCGCTCAAGGTTTCCTTGTCAAGAACTTTCCAACCTTGGACGGACGGGTCTAGACAGACAGAACTAGACAGACAGTACTAGATAGACAGGACTAGTCAGATAGGACTACTAAACCCCTATTCCACCATAGCTTTTATTATGCGCCACCCTGGTATCGCATATTTTGTATTCATTCAAGGTGGGCTGCCCGGACGGTTTACTGAAAAACCGCCCTAGTTGTTGTCTCCCCGACCAGGATTCGAACCTGGGTCTCCCGCATTGAAAGGCGGGTATGTTGTCAACTACACCACCGAGGAGGACAGTCAGATAGAACTATTCAGATAGGACTAGACAGATGGGACTAGACATACGGTACTAGACAAACAGAACTAGACAGACTAGACTAGTCAGATAGTACTGGACCGACATGAACTACTGTCTGATCTGTCTAATCAAACAAGATTAGACAGTCAGGAATAGACAAACAGGACTGGGCAGACAGGACTAGACAGACAAGACAAGACTAGACAGACAAGTCTAGACAGACAATACTAGGCAGACAAGACTAAACGAACAAGATTACAGTACTTGTACTGCATAAATCTTTAGCAGAAATTATACATAATGCTAACCTAGCGATGTCCTCGAAGAGACAAAATCGATCTTCTTTCAAACTAAGAAATCTACAGCCACATACCACCATGAAATTATTATTGGTGATCAACCCATTAAAAATTAAACAGGCAGTAAGACTTTTGGGTCTACAAATCGACAATACTTTGTACTGGACATCACATATTAAAAGTGTCGTGATTAAACTTAATACTACGGTATACGCTTTAGGAACCCTTAGTCGATATGTGAACCCAGAAGAATGGTAGGTTATAAATGGTATACTTTGTATACTTTCATGCTCACATATGATTCGGAATAATTTTTTGACAGACGAGACTAGACAGACTGCACACACTGGACATACTGAACAGACTGGACAAACTGGACAGACTAGACAGACAAGACTAAACGGACAAGACAAGGCAGACAAACTAGACAGACAAGGCTAGACAGACAGGACTTTTTTTTGACGTCATCCAAGCACACCGGAACGAAACAGCGTATGACATCGGCGTGCTGGTTATAATAAATATTATTTAATGTACACTATATTTTCTAGACTTTATATCTATTGTGCCATTTTTTCTCGTCTTCTTCTTTTGTGCTGATGATAAATTTGACAAGGTTGTGTATCTTGTTCCAGTTTTCTTTGCTCTCTAACATGTAATTTATAACATTTCTGGGTTCGAGGCTTTTGTACATATTTGCTTTTTGGAGATCCCTTTCTGTGGTCCATCAACAGCATTCAAATATTGTGTGGGTAACTGAGTCTTCTTCACCGCAATATTCACCCAGATTATCTTCGTATTTGCTGGAAATAATCTTTATAGTAGCCATACCCAGTAAAAATTGGGTTGGATGGTAATCAATTTCTCTGTGTTTTCTGCTTATCCACGGAACTATTTTGGGTATTAGCAGCCTCGTCCATTGCTCTTTATCTGACGCCCACAAGTTTCTCTGCCATTCAGCGTACATATTATCTCTTTAGCAATTTTCTTGGCATTTTTGCTAAAGTCTGCTTCATATAGGTCCTTTCTCTCTTTGGGCAGTAACTCAAGAGTTGGTATACCATCAATTACTAAGGTAGCGTCGCCAGAAACTGTTTTATATGTGCAGAAAATCGTTAGTGCTAGTTTTCTCTGGACTATCGAGAGAAATCAAGAGAAATGCGATAGCTAGCTTACATGTAAGGTGATGTGCCCATATTGGGGCCCCATTTAGCATCACTGATTAAACCACGCAACTGAGTGCTCTCCGTTTACAGCTCTTCGCCCCCCCCCCCTCCTTATCTTAGGCATGAGTTTGTCCATTGCAGCCATTGCTCTCATACCTTTTGCTGCGGCTTCGTTAAGATGGAGAATGAAGCAGTGCCTCTTGTCTATGATGACACCTAGATATTTTAACGCCTCTTATCTATGATGACACCTAGATATTTTAACGACTTTGGGGCGATGCTAACGTTATTTATTTGGAAAGTTATGGGCGCAAGCTTCCGCAGTCCCGTTAGTAGGACCGCTTCTGTTTTCTCTGTTGAGATATTCAATTTTTGTGATTGCATCCAACAGTTAATTTGGGATATTGCTTGATTTGCAGTTAACATCACCGTCTGTTCCGACTTTGCTGTTATTACAAGAGCTAAATCGTCCGCAAAACCTTTTTAGGAAGTTTTAACCTGAGGACTCCATCATAAAGTATGTTCCATAGAGTGGGGCTCATAACCGATCCCTGTGGTACGACCTTACTAACTAATATTTCCTCGGTTTCGTCATTTGTTTGCAAAATGATTGTTCTACTTGCGAAATAGCTTTGAATAATTCTTAGCTGGTAGGGAGCTATATAGGGAGAGCTATGTAGGGAGCTATCCTTGCTATTAGATCATCGATAATGAGTTTCCAATTGGCTGTGTTAAAAGCATTTCGTACGTCCAGTGTTATTAATGCACATATTCTTCGGGATCTCTGGGTGCCTGATTTAGCATTTTCTGCGATCTTCATGGCAGCTTCTATAGCATGGTTGGTTTATTTGCCCTCCCTCTTTTACCTTCATACTTGCCGTATTGGTTATACCACAATCTAGCTCCCGATTCAATGTCTGTTTTTAGCCTATGCAATAGTAGGTGTTCTAAGAGCTTCCCCAAAGTATCTACCGGCATAATGGCCTGTTTGATGTGGGCTCTCTTATTGGTTTATCGTTTTTCCGAAGTAGCACCAGTTTCGCCCGTTTCCATCTATTCGGGAAGTTTCCGGCAGCTTGATGCTCGTTCATTACGTCTAGCAAGAACTGCGGTTCCTGCTCAGCGGAGAGTTTTCTTATTTCAGTAGGTATTCCGTCCGGACCTGGGGCTTTTCCTTTACGCACCCGCTTTATTGCGTTCATTAGTTCTTCTTCTGTGAACAGCGGTACCTCTGCTACTGTTGGTTGCTGCCATTTCACTAGCTCCTGATGTGGAAAGAGTACTTCGACTATGCGTTTGATTTCCTTCATAGCCATGTAGACAGGACCTTCGGCCTCTTTTCTTCTTCTCCTTTTCTTTTTTTTTGTCGCTGGAACTTTCTTCTCGCTGCGATACATGAAGTCCTTAAGCTTGCAATTTTTTCGCTCCACCCGTATACCATTTTTTCCATGTGGGTTTCCCTCTTTTCTTGAGCGTTGCGTCACATACTTTACTCAGAACATTTACAACTTCGTCTGCGTTTTTGGTATTTGAACGTGCAATTTCATCTGACATTTTCACTTCATCTATGTGTTTAATATTCCAACCTGTTTTCCTGTACGGGGTTATTTGCTTTTACTACCTCATTTTTTCTATTTTGTACGCTATGTATCGGTGATCGCTCATTGTTTCCTTATACAATACCGTGCAGTCTAGTATCTTGTTAGAAATACTGCTTGTAGAGAAGGTGAGGTCTATTATGGAGCTTGAGTTCCCCCTTATGAATGTTGGTTGCACTCTTTGGTTTATTAGGACGACATTGATTTTTGCTGCCGTTTGCAATTTAGGGGGGGACTTTGCATTAAAGTCACCAGATATAATTTTTGAATTTTGGTCTTGTTCTGCTAGGCTTTGGCTGAGCGCCCCAAGGCACTCATCCATCTGGTCTATTTGTGCGTTAGGTGAGAGATGTAAGCTATATATGACATAGTTCTGGGTCTCTTACGTAACATGGTCCACTTCCAGTTTTTATTATGGGTTGGTTGCGATTACCAAAACGTAAACCAGCCAGCGTAACCAGGTTGCGTAAACCAGCCACCCGCGCTTACTATTTTTTATTAGGTTCGCTAAGTGTCAGAATATCTGCATTGGTTTCCATTGCCGTGACAGTCAGGAGATCGTGTGCGGCACGACATCTCATGAGGTTGATTTGGATGATTTTAGTGGTTTTTGGTTACTTTTTGCCGTCTCAATCTCAGTGCGACAGCGCTTTTTAGTATGCAGGACAAGTTCCGGAATATGTCTAGTGTCCTTTCAGTTTACGCATTGGGCAGTACAATTCTTCTTGGCAATCTTTTGCTTCATGTCTTTTATTCCCGTGACCCGGGTTCCTGATGCTTCGGGTTGACTTCTTTTTGACTGTCCTAAGCAGTTCAGCATATGATTTCCCTTTTGATTTTAGAAGTACTACCTCTTTCGACTTTTTATCTCGATAGCCTTGTTTTGTTTTTGATTTATTACTTCCGTCCATTTTTGCGCCCCGGGTATTATTTTAGAGAGTATACTCTAATATCAGTACCTGTGTTTTGAATTTTTTATTCAATTGGTCTGTTAATACCCACAGTTCTTCTGTTGTTCTTATTCACTTCGCCAGCCATAGGAGGTCCTTTGCTTTTGCAGCTACCTTTTTTATTGTATTTATAGTACTAGTCCTGTCTGTCTAGCGCTGTCCGTCTAGTCCTGTCGGTCCAGTCCTGTCTGTCTATTCCTGTCTGTCTAGTCCTGTCTGTCTGATACCCAACGTTTCTCCAAGTGAACATGCAGCCAGAAGAAAAAGAACATACCAAAAAGAGCAGCAACAATATGTATACAATGACACGAAGCTGAAAAATACAATACAAAATAGGATGGTTGCGACAGTTACTACGTGGTAATCCATACTTACATTGAATTGAAAAATTCACTTTGTTGTAAAAAACTAGTGTGGTAAAAAATAAGTGTGGTAAAAAACAAAGTGAATTTTTCAATTCAATGTACAATACAAAAGGTAGCTGCAAAAGCAAAGGACCTCCGATGGCCGCCGAAAGCAAATAACAATGCATACATAAGAAGAGCAATAGAAGAACTGTGGGTATTAACAGACAGGACAAGGCAGACAAGACTAGACAGACTGGACAAACAGGACTAGACAGACAGGACTATACAAACAGGAATAGACAGACAGGATTAGACTCAGGATAGGACAGAGTACTTAGTAGACAAAGGCAAATCTCCGGTCGGGATCTTTTGCCACTTGTCGAAGGCATTCGACTCCGTCTCTCACGATGAACTGATGGACAAGCTGTACATCTATGGGATTTGAGGAAAGGTGGGCAGATGGTTCCGTTCGTTCTTCAATAATAGACAGTCGTATGTAAAAATTGTACAAACTAATGAGAGTGGCATATCTGAATCATCGTATCTTATAAGTGGTGTTCCGCAGGGCAGTGTGCTGGCCCCGACACTTTTCTCTTTATATATAGCGGACATTATAGAATATATAAGGGATAAGCAATGCATTCTATATGCAGACCACGCGAGCTTCATTATTTCTGAAGAATCTCAGAGTAAAACTGAAGTCGAGGCTAACCAGTTGTTGAAAATGGTCCATGATTGGTGCTCTGCTAATAACATGTTCCTAAATATAAAAAAACTAACTACGTAATCTTTCAAACACATAGGAAAACGGTTGCGGAAAACCAATCCCAGGCAATTGGTAAAGAAGAGGTTCAAAGAGCCAAAAACATACGATTCCTAGGAATATTCTTTGAAGAATTCCTCACCTGGAACATTACGACGGATAGTATGTTAAGAAACTGAATTGCAAACTCTACCAACTTCGAATAGTCAAGAACATTGTTAACAGTTCGGTGCTCATTAATATATACTTTGCTGAGATACATTCTATACTAGCATATGGAATAATTGTTTGGAGCTCGTCTCCACATATGCACAGAGTACTAAAAACGCAAAAAAGAGCAATTAGATGCATCATAGAAATTACAGGTAGAACCTCTTGCAAATCATACTTTAGCAGGCTTAATATATTAACAGCACCATGTGTATATATATATATATATATATATATATATATATATATATATACATATATATATATATATATATATATATATATAGATATATATATATATATATATATATATATATATATATATATATATATATATGGGAACTAGCATGTTTAATTCATAAGAACAAAACCAAGTTCTCGACTGGCCAAGACCATCATAACCATAATACTAGACACGGATCAAATTTATTAGTGAATAGGTCGGACTTAACGATATGCAGCAAAGCGTCCGACAGAATTGGAATACGCATCTATAACTGTATTCCGTACAATCTAAGGCAGGAGCATTTCAAGTCCTTCAGGAGGAAGCTAAAGGATATTCTAATCGAAAAAGAATTTTATAGTGTTGAAGAATTCCTTCTAAACAAAATTATTTAATGAACTGTACACTGTATTTATTTGTAAATTTTCTTATGTATGTGTGTGTATGGGTAATATCTTTTTTCTTTTTCTTTTTTAACAAGTTATATATGTAGGGTCAAGTGGGGGACAGTGTAACAGGGGGCACAGTATAACATCTAGAATAGCTGTCATTTTCTAATTGGTCTATGAAGTCTATTCACATGTTTTGTCAATCTTATGCGCCGCCATCTTAAACAGCTGTCATCGGACGTTAAATAGCCGGGTGAACGGAATAGTGCTCGAATTTATATTTTTTGTAGAAAAAACGTATAAAATTTGGCTAGTGAAGTTTTGTTTTTGTTGGAAAACTAATAATTTCTGGTGAGTAAATATATGTTCCCTTTAATCTTCAATTAGTTGATATGTATATAGCAAACAAAGTTTATTGCAATTTCTAACCTATAAAATTTTAACGAATTTTTGTTTTAAACAGTAGGGTGTGGGGCACAGTGTAACGGGGTACAGTGTAACATGTTATAGTGCCCCCTTTGATTAAATTTTCTTTTCTAGGTGTGTTACATTGAAAATGGTGCGGAATCGGAAAAGGAAGACGGAAATTGGCCTACATAATGCTAATTACATGAAAGAAGCAATAGAACTGGTTGAAAAAGGAGTACCTTTGAGAAAAGCAGCCGAACGTAAGAACGTAAATTACGGTACTTTATATCGTTATGTTAAAAAAAAGAGGAGGAGCTGAGGAAGCTGCAGATTTGCGATTGACTCCAAATTATGATATAATTACAGTTAACAAGGTATTTTCAAGTGCTTAAGAAAAAGCATTAAAAGAATATCTTATAGCGTGCTCAAAAATGTGTTACGGGCTTGACACAATTGAAACTAGAAAATTAGCTAATGAAATGGCTACACATCACAAGCTAAAGATGCCAGAGCATCTTGGGGAGCGAGACAATTCGCAGGAAAAGATTGGTTTAATGGCTTTCGAAAAAGGAATCCTGATTTAACTTTGCGAAAACCAGAAGCCTCCAGCCTTTCAAGAGCTACATCATTCAACCGACATAATATAGAGATATTTTTTAACAATTTAGAAGAGGTAATGAGAAGGTGTCCTAGTTTTGGTGATGGCACTAGACTATTTTGCCTTGATGAGACCGGTACGACCACAGTACAAAAACCAGAAAGGGTTTTGGCATCAAAAGGATCAAAACAACTTAATAAAGTAACAAGTGGTGAACGAGGTACCCTTGTGACAACACGCTGCGCAGTTTCTGCTACAGGTAATGCCCTGCCGCCCGCGATGGTATTCCCTCGGAAAAATTTAAAATCACACATGTTGAAGGGAGCACCTACTGGTACATTGGGTTTAGCGCAAACTATGGGTTGGATGAACTCTCAGTTGTTCCCTGATGTTATAAAGCATTTTGTAAAGGTGACTGCAAGCTCAAAAGATAATCCATCGCTTTTTATACTTGATAATCATGAAAGCCACTTAGCTCCGGCGACTTTGAACATCGCTAAAGAAAACGGCATGACTATGCTTACCATTCCGCCTCATTCTAGCCACAAATTACAGCCGCCTGAAGTGTCAGTGTTTGGACCTTTACAGACTTATTACAACGCCGCAATAGATTCCTGGCTTTTGCGTCATCCGGGAATACCTCTGACAATATACAACATTGCAGAACTACTGGGTCAAGCATTTGAAAAAGCAATGTCACCCATAAATATATAATCAGGTTCTATGAAAACGGGTATATTTCCTTTCGACAGGAACATTTTCACAAGCGACGATTTTATGCCTAGCGAGGTTACAAACTGGCCGCGGCCTCTTGAACCCGAAGGTTCATTATTCCAGCCGAATGAACAGTCAATAAACCAGCCTACAACTTCTTAAAAATCCGAGAAAGAGAAAAAACAGGCCTTAAACCCAAGGGCGTAGCCATAGGGGGGGGGGGGTGTTGGGGGTTCTAACCCCCTCCGAAATATGCAAAATATATACATAAATGTTATATTGAAATAAAGAGACGAGTAGAGATGACTCTCTTCAAGAGAGTATGGTAGATGTGAAGTTTAGGAGCCCTTGTGTGTCAGTTTTAGAAAGTAAATTGGTGCATTTCTGTTACTGTATTTTCTTAAAAACCCCCCCGAAACTAAATCCTGGCTGCGCCCATGCTTAAACCAATCTACAGCAACTGAAGCTTCGACGCCGTCGTCGCTGCATCAAAATTCTGCAGAAGCACAGGAACTCAGCGATTTGATGATTCAAAAAAATTTAAGCTTTAAAAAAAGAGATCTTGATCGAATGGGAGACATTTTAGTGAGCCCAATCGAATGTAGAGAAGATCCGAAGACCGCTCCCAGACTCTCCAAAAAAAGGAAGAAAAAGGGGAAAAAGTTGTATCGCCACCGATTCACCAATTAAACAGAAATTTGAAGAAGCAGCCAAAAAAAGAGAAAACAAGAAGCGTGAAAAGAAAACTCAAAATGCGAGAATTATAAAAATAAAGAAGGAACAAAAGAAAGTCGAAAACGTTATCAAGGTTTTAAGTAGACTGAAAATTCTGATGAAGATTCAGAGGTTCTAACTTGCGGTTTAGATGATAATGAAATCCCTTTGTCTTTACTGAAACATCCAATAAAAGATGATTTTGTCATTGTCAAATTTTCGGGGAAACAGACTAAGCATTATATTGGAAAATTATTGACATCTGATGAGGAAAATGAATATGACGTCAGTTATCTACGCAAAAGTAGTAAAGTTGAGAATGTCTTTTATTTTCCTTTAGAGCCAGATCTTGCTACTGTCTGACTAGATGATATTGAACTTATATTGCCATTACCTAAAATGGAAAAAAGAACTAAACGTCAGTCTAATTGCTACTCATTACCAGAAAAAATACTCAGGCACTTTAATCTAGGTTAAGAAAAGATGATATTTTCATATTATAAATTTGTTTTATCTTTGATTTTGATTACCAAAAATATGTTTTGGAACATAAATTTAGATTAAATGTTTTCTATTTTTCATATTTTATTACGTTTTATATATGTTTAGTCTACTGTTATAGTGTACCCCATCTTGTTATGCGGTACCCCTATGGCTGTTAAACTGTACCCCACCCCTGGGGCACACTATAATAAATTTGTGATCTCAGAAAACTAAAAAAATAAATAGTTTAAGTTTCTAAGTATAATTTTGATATTACTTCAAGCCTAATATGAAGGTTAAAGATTGCTGATTTTATGGCAAATAATAAGATGATATAATAAACGATATTTTTTCTAAAAATAAAAATGACTTTTTTGTTACACTGTCCCCCACTTGGCCCTACTTATCTTTTATATATCTTTTATAACAATAAATTTTATTTGATTTGATTTTTGATTTGACTAGACAAACAGAAGTAGACACACCGGCCTGGTAAGACAAGATTAGACAGACGGGACTAGGGAGACATGCCGAAACAGACACGACTAGACCGACTTTGGTAGTCTAAGTATTACTAGTTTCAATCGCTTTCTCTTATTTTGCTTACTCCTAGTTGTTATTTATTCTTGTCTAATATTGTTTAATATTGCTTGTTTTAATGTAGTGCACTTCAATTTAGTATAATTGACTCTAGTTTTTTGTGTTTTTGTGCATTATTGCTTAGTCTATTAGTCCTCCCTTATTATATACATATATATATATATATATATATATATATATATATATATATATAACTTGTTCACTTTAATCTAGTATAATTTTTATTTGTTACAAATTTGATACAAATTTGTGTTTATTTCTTCTAATACGTCTTGTCCTAAAGTATAGATATTCTAGTCTTGTTTTGTTTTTACTATGGCTTAACCTATTCTTGCCCACTCTAATCTAGCATAATTCTTATTAATTTTGTATACATTTGTTCGGTTTTGTTTTCTGTCTTTTACTATTTCATAGTACAATTTTGGCTAATTTTATTTAATGACATTCATTGAAACCATGCTGTAAAAATATATATTTACAAAATGTTAATTCTTAAAAAAAAGTTTGTATAAACTATGCATAAATAAACTAATTATTTTTATGCAATATTAATGTTTTGTTGTAAATAAAACGAATGCAAAAAAACGGAACATTTGTTGCGAATCTTGGCGAGAACCTTGCAAAAATTTCGCAAACGCGTTTCAAAAGTCGCGCTCAGCCCGTCCGCGATTCGCAATCTGCAGGTTTCGCCATCGCCGTTTCGCGAAAAGTTGTGCGGGTCATCGCCGGCGGATGCCGCCACGGACCCTGCAAATTCGCGATTCGCAAACTGTGCCAATTCTCGACTCGTTTTCCCGAGTGCGGTTGTGCGATCGAGACTCTCGTCGTCGGTGTGTATACATATATATATACACGATATAAAAATCGTGTTCCGATTTTTTTTTTGTATAAATTCGCGATTTAAATTTTTGCAAAAAAAATTGGTAAATTGTGTGGATAAATCTTGTGTGTTTACTCGGCGATTTTTTTTGAAAAAAAATATTATTAAGGTAAGGTGGTAGTGTGGATTGTATTAGTGTGTAGGATGTCGGTGTATGTGTGCGATTCTCTTTTCGCGTTGACCTAGTTTTGCTTCGAAACATTTTTTTGCTCTCGTTTGAAATTCGCGAAATATTTTAAAATTTTGCTAGAAATAAAAAAAGTATTTTCGTCCATGCTCCTTGCGCAAAAAAAAATGCCATGTTCGCTTCGCATCTTCTCTTATTTGCAGCCAACTTTATAGGTTACAATATTGATAAACACTCCCTCGTTTCTCGCAAATTTTTATATAACCACAGTCTGTGACCTAAAACCTAAACCTGATTCCCAAACGTTTCCCCACAACCTTTTTTATTTATAAACAAAACTCATATTGCGAATTTCGCAAGAAATCAAAAACGGCTTTGGCCTTCGGATTCGCATTTTGCAACACGCTCACAATTGTTGTGCCAAATTAGTTTTGCAAAAAAGTAATAATATTAAAGAATCGGAGGGCACGGAGTTATGTAACCTTTTCGCAAATTCGCCACTCCGTTTTTTAAACTTTTTTAACAAGTTTCAAGTGGATTTTATCTAGCTCAAAGATTAAAAGGTTTTTTTTTGGTTTTTAACTGACTACAAAAAACACGTTTACTAGGAACTAAACAGATTTCTACTTGGAAATCTTATTAAAATTCCAATAAGACAAATCTGGATTTTCTTTAAATTCTATTTATAAATTCGCTTATTATTTTAAGCGATTTCTAAAAACAGAATGTTTTGTCGAAATTTGCTTTAATATAACATACGATGCGTATAGGTTATGGTTTTCACATGTGCTTTGGCCTCATTGGATTTTTAAACAAATACGTATAATCTATTAATTGAGAAATTGGATTCGGCTATGATTTGACCAAACAAAT
This sequence comes from Phosphuga atrata, assembly GCA_944588485.1. Classification (NCBI taxonomy): domain Eukaryota; kingdom Metazoa; phylum Arthropoda; class Insecta; order Coleoptera; family Silphidae; genus Phosphuga; species Phosphuga atrata. Next base: position 41,738,701 of record OX155904.1, on the reverse strand, counting down.
TGCCCCCAAAATTGTTTGAAAATCACGTTAGACCTAATCTAGCTTCTCAATTTAGACATCTCAATTTAAACAATATTAGATATTAAAGTAATTACAGACAAACACGAATACGATTTGACAAATCAAAATTTTAAATGGAAAATTTTTATGAAACTGATTTTAGACTTAAACTAGCTTCTTAATTTAGACATCTCAAGTTTTGACAAAACTGGACATTAACGTTGTAACAGAAAACATTATTAATATTTTACTTAACTTTTAGGGCTTTTACCAGAATTGGTGTTATGACGATTAACCTATAATTATCCATCGCCATTTTTTCACCTTTTTGGCAACGGGAAAGATTTTACCTATATTTAGACCTTCTGGAAATTGTTCTTCGGTAGATGAGGCATTAACTATATTTGTAATAGGCACCACTATATCAAAACAATTAGCGGGTCACTAATTTGTGCCCCCATAAAATTCAAAAAGGGGAAATTATATGCAAATAAAATTAAGAACATCTGAAAGAAGCTCTATTTGATTGAAACATAGGGAATTATCAGCATCCATAATTCTGGAGTATCCGTAATAATTAATAATTAAACAAACTTACCTAAGTGACGTTCTATTATAATTATACGAAGTCCAAAAAGATTAGTACCTGAAATGTTTAGACTACCTGAGGTTACACGCAGTGTTGCCACTTATTCACTATATTTGAGAGTAAAAAATAAAAGAACTCTGTATACTCCCTGACGTCCTCTATTTCCGCCACTGCGTCCTTCATCATTTAGTTTAGAGATAGTTTTCCTGATATGTCCGGAACTGTTGACAACCATATGTGTTCGGGTGGGAGGGTACTACTAATTTTTTTGGACAAATCACTTCGTATAATTATAATAGAACTTCACTTAAGTAGGTTCGTTTAATTATTAATTATACTCGTACTTAGTCCTCAAGATTAGTACCTGAATCGTTTAGACTACCTGTAGATCTTGAAAGTACAGGTTCAGGAAATATCCTCGAAATCAAACAATAAAATGAGAACATTGAATTAATGTCAGTTTCTTCATAGAGAGGACCCAAGAAGCTATCTAAAAGTTATCTCACTCGCCAATGAAGTATAATCCTCCTCCAAAATTGTTTGATTATAGAATTTTCGGTATGTACGAGAGGTACCACTCCCAACCTCCAGTTCTCCTTATTTCGTCTATATTTACTCCTAGCGTGTAGGCTTTTGATGCCGCCGCGTGGCGCGTACTATGCGCTGAGAAGTGGACACATCTATTCCACACTAAAAGAGTATGAATTTAGTTAACTTAAAGGCTTAAAGTCTGAGTTAACACAAACTTGTGCGGTTCTTAATAACTCCTAGAAGGAGTATTTGTGTTTCGTAGGTCCTTGGATCTATTAATGTAATTAGAGTCGTAGCCGGGCAAACTTCTAACTTTTCGTGGAAAAAAAGGTAAACATAGCACTGTTTGGTTAGCCTCTACTCTAGATGTCTTGATCGAATCTGGTGTCTTCATAATAACTTTAGATGAATAACTAATCTCAACTTTCCTTATATTTATCCTTGAAAGGGTTTGTACTCTATGAGGCGTCCCTACGGCTAATAGAGTTATGGAATTTCTTGAGAGCTTTTCCAGCGAAAGTTATTCATTCGGGTAGCACTCAACCAGGGAGTCTAAGACAACTGGTGTATCCCACATGATATTGTATTTTGAAAGAGAATGGGGAAACTTGGAAACTACCGTAAAGAAACTTTTGATTCTGTAGTGCTCAGAGACCTTGTCTGTTACTATTAAGGATAAAGTTGCTCTATAGTTGTTTTATGGTCCCGTATTGGCTACCATAGGGTTTGCCTCCTCTTGACAATGGCTAAACCATCTTTTCAAGCACACATCGTACTGCCTTAGGGAACTATCGGCCATTGATACCATCAATTTCATATTGATTGAATTTAATAAGACCTTCCTCCTAAGAAATCCCGTCCTGATCACACTCTGACTCTGACACTAACACTCTGACAGCCAGGGTAACGTGCGGCTGCAGGTTGCTGCTGCTAGCAAAAAGGGTGTAACCGTATCATGTAATTAAAGTATAATTCGTTCAGGCACAAGAAGTTGAAAAAACTGGGTACCAAGGTTGTGTGGTCCACAACGGTTTTGATTTTTGATTGCCTCCTCCATAAATACCCTTAAATAAAACCATAATACCCCTGGCGTTATCTGAATCATATTTCTAATTGCTTTAAGTGTAATAGAGCACGGTGGAAAAAACATAGAAATATATCTTGGACTAATTTAAGGTAAGTACGTTTACAGCGAAAAAAGCACCATGATGGACTTGTCTTGTCTTAAACAAGTCAATCTCAGGTTTAATAAAAGATTTAACAATTTCGAAAGCTTTAGTTGATAAAGTCCATTCAAAATTTGGATGAGAGCGCCTAGACTTCTCGTCTGCGCTCGTTATCTGCTCTGGAGTCTGTCATTGAAGCATCGGAAAATATTTCTACACTGCAATTGTCATCTATAATTTTACGATCTGGGTGCTTCATGTCCTCTAACCATTAACTGAGATCTGGCAAAATGAACCTCGGAACACACTTATACTTATCATAAGCATCAGCATCAGCATCGTCCCTTAAGTTCAAGAACTTACAACGTTTTAATTGGTTTGTGTAAAACCAGCCTTATTCCACGGCTGGACAAATCGATATTAACGGACCACCAAACGTGTGAGCTTCCTTATTTAAATTGTTTCTAATTCTGCATCTGAAAAGTTTTGGGTGAGGTACATATTTCTGTACTATAATCTCGGAAAACCTCTTTTGTACCTCTTGATCCCTTGTATAGTGTTTCATTTGTATTCATATTCTTATATAATGAAATATAATAAATTCGATTTGATTTGAATCAAGGACCATTGTTTATAAAAAAAACAGGACAGTTGATCTGCAAACTTTACCGAGCATAACGGCCGTAACAGTCCCTCATTTGATTGCGCTTATGTCCAGTTTGTTGGCTCCTCTGTGGTTCCTGTTGTCTGCGTGCCGCAACCGGTGCCTTCCAGTTTAAACTCCTGGACATTAAGGGTTTGATAGGCTTCTTAACTGTCTTATGGTAAGGGTAAGAATTAGGGTAGACCTTCATTTCGTTGCTAGACTTTGATACTGTCTGAGCTGCCTTCAAAATCTTGAGCAAATCATCTCCGAATAGGTTTTTGTATTCATTTTGCTTTCCATTAGTTGGTCCTTGGTCTCTTCTTCCAGCGAATACAGAGCAAAATTACGTCTAGTAGTAAGCTTGGAAAGATGGAGGTCACAGAAGACCCGACCTGTATCCATACCTGTGTCTTAGTAACTCATTATCCTTGTTTTCTACTCTTAATTGGACAAAGAAAGTCTTACCTATACAAGCGATTGAATTAGCTAATAGACCCTATTGCATCTCTATAACTTACTCCAATTTAAGAAACTCAGAAAAATTGCAGTCCTAATTTCAGGATTCAGTTGTGAAGCTGCAATGTGAGTTCAATTTTCCGGTATTAGGTATTTTTCCACTATTTCTATGCGATCTTCGTTAGATAGTCCAGAAATTGCGACCAATTCAATCTCGAAGGATCTGACTGAATTTCTAGAATTTCATCATCAAGTTGAAGCACCTTCATCTTCATTGACACTTTAGATTGTGGATCTGTCTTCATCGTTGTCATCGAGTACGTATGTGTAGCCGCTAGGTGTCTAATTATTAGACATCGGATTATATGCACTATAAACATGCCAAAATATGCATGCAAATATGCAATAGAATTGGGCGAAATTCGCACAAAAAATGGGCGAAATATACACAAAATATGCACAATCAAAATACTATTTATTATCAGAATTTATTTATTTTTTACAATATACAGTTGCTGTTCTTGTGGCAATATACAATTAAATATTTTTTTCTATTTTGCGTCTGTAATTGACTCATATCAGCACTCATATGCGTGCGGTTGTGGTTCGCCGAGTGCTGTTATGAGTTAATTTTTTTCAAGGTTGGCACTGAATTTCAGAGCTGTCAGTGTCAAATTTTCGGCGAGATAGTTTTGAGGTTATGAGATGTGTAGAAATAGCGAATACACAAATTTCATTAATTAATGGTAATACCAGCACGCGGCGAGCCATAACCGCACGCATATTAGTGCTGTTATGAGTCCATTAAAATAATTCCTGGCGCAACAGCCCATAACGGGCCAAGGCTCCTCCCACGGCATACACTTGTGCTTGGTTCTTGATCTTAGACACAAGTGTCGTGGGGGTTTCTTGGCAGATTTCATTGCGATGACTTTGCCAGAGCCACTACAGGAGAACGGTGGCTTATTTTTCACAATGTCCAGGATTCGAACCCGGGACTAGCGGCCCCGAAGTCCGACACCTTGACTAATGGGCCACCACCGCCGTTGAGTCCATTACAGACGCAAAATAGAAAATAGAATATTAATGGACGAGTTCAGTAAGCGCGATTTTTCAGCATGCGTCCAAGTTTAGAATTGTTTAAACTTGGACGCGTGATGAAAAATGGCGCTTACTGAACTCGTCCTGTAATATATTATTCTAGATTTTCTAGAGCAAACTTGTGACGTCACTTAATATTAATTTGTAGGCTGAAAATGACCTCTCTACGTCAACTGACGTTACTGGACAGAACTTGAAATTTGGCGTCATTTCTGCAAAAACCTCTTCAGGCAAATTTTGCCTGGTGTCTTTTATAAATGCATTTACTTTCTTTATTCCTTCAAGACCTTGGGTTTTATAGAGAACAGCATTTAATTTGCAATGAACCTTTTCCGATAGTGAACTCGGAAGGCCGTTGCTCTGTTAAATCATTTTTTCATGAATATTTCCATGGACTTGCACGGAGGAAGGTTTTTAGTTTCTATGGTCTTAATTGCGTGGGGAATATTGTTGAAATGTGGTACAATTAGACCAATATTTTGTTTGATTAAATGTTGAAGATGCCAGCTAGCTTGAATTAATTGCAATGGCTTCTGAACGGTCAAATTGACCAACTACTTCTTTCATGTTCTCAAAATTCTAAGCATAAAACAATATAGCTTTCAATCATGTTCCTCGCCGCGTTAATATTGGTTCTGGAGGTAGTGATAGGTTTGGCAGTCCCTCTTTATATTTTTGTACGCGCGATGGTGCTTTTAAAAATACTTTCTTTGTAGAGGAAATCAATTTATTGACATTCCCGAACTCTTTCCTGATCTCTTCCGCAAGTCGATGTAATCCGTGGGCTAGACAGGTGATGTGAAGCAAGTTTGGGTAAAACACTTTCAGAGTCTCGTCCATAGAAGAATCGAAAAATAGTGATTTTATGGAATCATTTATGAACAGGCGATAGTTGAATAATTTGTTTTTTCTAGGATCTTTCAGGAAACCAAATGAGGCGTAGAGGGCTCTTTGGATAATTTTCCAACAATCAAATTCGCTATATAACGTCCACATGAATGAGTCGCTTCATATGCTGAGATCTTTAATTGTTCGAAAGATCAGTCGTATTTCACCTACCACTTCTTCGTAGATTGTTGGCAAATATTTTTTTCGAATCGTGGATTCTTTAGGAACTATCTATCGACTAGTACAATATTTCTTAAGGACTTTTTGGCATATATCCTTATTCAATTGAAGAAAGGGAATATTGCACGCAACAAATAACTCATCTTAACAAATAACAATATCAAATATATATATATATATATATATATATATATATATATATATATATATCAATAACAAATCTTTGTTGATTTCTATTTTCTTTGTAATATTCGAATTAGAAGGCGAAATTGGAATCAGCAGTTGTTGACGATTTTTTGAAGATTTCTGTCTAGCAGATATATGGGAAGCAGTACTCACATGTTGACCGATCTGTTATTTTTGTATGAAGATATTCGCTTATGGTGTGGTGGTGGCTCAGATATAGCTTTGAGTCAGACAGCTGGGGTTCAAATCCCCACAGAACCAAAAGCAGCATCAATTAAAAACTAATGGCTGCAACCCATCACACTCAATTCCCCAATCCGGCTTAGGCAACCGTGGGGTCTCAATCAACTGCCTAACATCTTCTTTGGAAATTTGTCGTTCGACGTTAAACTGTAGGTCCCCTAAATTCAAATCTTAGCGCTAAGGTTGGATAAGTGGCAGAGAAGAGGCCCAGAGGTGCCCAGCAGTGGGATATAAAAGGCTGATGATGATTACTTTGTCACAAACCTTGCAGAAAATCACAGTGCCATCAGTAGTAAATAGGTCCGGGTAATTTTAAATCCAAGATTCCATTTAAGTCTGTGTTTTTTTACTGGCGGCATTATTTCAACGAAAACAAGATTTTCGTAGGTATACAAACACTGCGAGCGATTTAATGACAAGCAATTCGAAAATTGTCGCATGCCGCAAATATAAATATAACATAACCTAACCTAGTGCAAGCCAGTAGTCGGGTTGCCGAGTGTGACGTGCAGGCGTGACACGTCACTGGCTGCGACTCGCCACCGTTCCCGCCTAATACAAAACCCATTACTACTGAAATAAGCACTATAAATGAAAAAGTACTAAAATATGCAATAATGTGTTTTATGCATTTTCATATGCAAACATGCAAATGCATATAATCCGATGTCTACTTATTATGTTCTCGGGTGTAATCTAACGTCGATAAAGCAGATGGCGCTTCCTCCGAGTATCGTCCATCTTTCTCACATCATCAATATTACTCTAGTAACATAAAAAAACATAAAACGGCGTCTGAAGAATATGAATATGCCTCCATTTTTTTAACGCTTTCCTGGATGTTGCCAGATGGTTCCATTACCCGCTCAGCATCCCTAATTAGAAATCGTATGTGCCCCGTGAGCTTATTAATTATAAATGGGCTTATATATTATAAATTCTATACCCATGCAGTCCCACAAACTACTCTGTATATAATTTGTTTTCCCCTAAAAAAGGGATATGTGATCGTACTTATAAAAAAAAATGCTCGATGCCGTCTCAGAAAATGCCCTGGGTATCCATATATGTGCCCATAATTATGAAAGTGGTCTAAGTCAAAATTAAAAAAAAAATGAGTTTATCAGTTATTTCGCACAGCATTATTTTAAACTAAATTTATTCAATTAATATTTTACGATATCGTCAAAAATGAACCATTAGATAGTGGTTGTAATTTCAACAATATATGGAATTCATTTAGTGTTGATAATGTGGGGTGAAATAACTGATACTAATTTTGACTTTTTTGTGTGGGGGTCGTTTGGCTGCAAAGCCTTTCTACACTGCGACCAGCTTGGTCTATTGTGCTTGACCCTACTACAATTACTCTCCCAGGAATTCAACTTCGTGAACGAAGTCTAAGATATCCCTGAGAGGCTTGCTACTCAGCACCAAGGTGGTCAATCTTGCGACCACGAAATGAGCCTTATGTGTGCTAGCGCTACACATGTACACATTATGTGTTCAGCGGTTTCTTCATCTGATTCACATAATCTACAGGCAACTTCCTCTGCCTTTCCCATTTTGTGTAGGTGATATCTCACCGGTCAATGTCCTGTGAGTATGCCTACCAAAGTTCTGATTTCTCTTCTAGAGAAGCTTAGCATCTGCTGCGTTATTGCGGCAGAATAGTTTATGAGCATTTTAGCTTGCCGCTGTCCTGGCGTGTTCTTCCAGTGGGTTTGCTTTTGCTCTTCTTCCCATTGCTTAGCCCCCTGTCTTAAGTGGGCCTTTGTAAGGCCCACAAGTTGGCTCTGGGCCCGAGAAGGGAGCCTCGGCCCCGTTATTGGCGAGTGCGTCGGCCATTTCATTCCCATATATGCCCTGGTGACCCGGTGACCACATTAGCGTGAGTCTGTTACCTTTCCCCTGTTGCTTTAGGGTTTGTTTACAGTTCTAGGTTACTTTGGAATTAAAGTTTTGGGCTTTTAAATTCCTTAGAGCTACCTGGCTGTCCGTTAGGATGTAGATTTGCACACCTTTAAGACGTTCCTTTAGGCATATTTGTGCGCATCTTTCAATGGCTATAATTTCATCCTGTAGTACCGTGGGAGCCTGGCCTAATGCCGTGGACTCCCTGTGACTCCGGCTGTATATGCCAATTCCTGTACCCTTAGCAGTTTTTGATGCGTCGGTGTACCACATGGACGCTTTGTCTTTCAGGTTTTCGATTCTTTGGACACTGCTTTGGCGGTCATTGATGACCACTTCAACGGCTGTGTCAAAGTCGTATTCTGTAGACATTGCGTCCCAGGGCTGCTTCAGAAATTTCTCTCCGATTTGTTCCCTTATTTTCATGTGTCTCTGAATAGGCGATGTACACCTGAGTCTCAGAGCTCTGAGAAAACTTTCTTTTTCTACCTGTTTGTGCAGTGGAAGTAGGTCCAACTGATCTTCCATTGCTGTGGTTGGAGTAGATTGCATCGCTCCTTTTATACCCAAGCACGCAAGCCGTTGAAGCTTTTGTAGCATGTTTTGGGTTTTTATTTCCTTTGTTTTGTACCACCATACGAGTGAACCGTAGGTGATAATCGGTCTTACCACTGCTGTGTAAGACCAAGGGACTATTTTGGGTTTTAGTCCGCATGTTTTCCCAAAAAGCCTACGGCAGATCCAAATGGCCGCTGTGGCTTTTGAGAGCGTTTTGTTCAGATGCGAGTTCCAAGAGAGTTTCTTATCCAAGGTTACCCCTAGATATTTCACCTCCTCGGAAAACTCCAACGTCTGACTTTCAATGTTTGGAGCTTTCAAGTTCAGCTTCCTCTTTCTGGTAAAGGGGACCATTACTGTTTTGCTTGGGTTGACACTAAGGCTCTCCTTCTTGCTCAAACAGTTGATAGTGTTAAGTGCACACTGTTCAAGGTTCATGGATGTATTACCAAAATTTCCGCTTATTATGATGGCAACATCCTCTGCATAGCCAACCGCCTTATACCCGTTTCAGCACATTTGGTAGATCATCAACGATCACAGCAGAGGCGATAACACCCCTCCCCCCCTTGTGAACAGTCTCCCTCTGTGGTAACCGTCCTCGTTGATCCACATATGCTGCGGTAATTTTACGGTTGGTCAGCATGTTTTGAATCCACTCAATAATAGGATCTTCGGGTTGTGTTGTCAAACGCATCGTCTATATCTATAAAGATACCTACTGCAATTTCTTGGCAGTCCAGTGCTGCCTCCAATGTGTTCGTTATCTCGTGTAGAGCGTCCACTGTGGATTTTCCTGGCTGATAAGCGTATTGATGCTTATGGAGAGGACTTTTTTAAGAGGTCCGCACCGTATGTGGTTGTCCACAATTTTTTCCATTGTTTTCAGGAGGATGGAAGTGAGGCTAATTGGTCGGTAGGACTTTGCCGGGTCTTGAGGCCTGCGCCCTGCCTTAGAGATGAATATCACCTTGGCCTCTTTCCATTCCAGCGGTATGTACGCCAGTCGATAGCTGGCCTTAAATATCTCAGCAATGCAGGGGGCTATGGTTTCCATCCCTTTCTGCAGCATTGCCGGGAAAATGCCGTCAGGTCCGGCAGCCTTAAATAGCTTGAAACTGTTCACAGCCCATGTGACTTTTTGAACAGTAAACATGGTTGTTGCCATGTTTTTGCACATTTTGGTTGGGCGCTTCATTCGCGTTATCCCTTCACCAGTTATGGTTGATTTAGAGCCAGAAAGGTGCGTCTGCAGCAAAAGGCTAAGACTTTTCTCTAAATCTTTGGTATACTTACCACTCGGTGTCTTAATAAGCCCGATTTCATTTGAGTGGTCCTTTGCCAAAACCTTTTGCAGCCTTGCCGTTGGGGCACATTGATCAATGCCCTCACAGAAGTCACGCCGGGTTTTCCTTTTCGACCTTCTCAATTCTTTGTTGTAATCAGTAAGTGCTAGTCTGTAATTTTGACTTAGACCACTTTCATAATTATGGGCACATATATACATATATATCGAGGCAGTCCCACAACTTCTCTGTATAGAATGTGTCTTCCACTAAAGAAGGGATTTGTTTGGATAAAGAGCTTCAGGGAGTATACATAGTTCTTTTATTTTTTACTCCCAAATATAGTCAATAAGTAGCAACACTGCGTGTAACTACATGCAGTCTATACATTTCAGGTACTATTCTTGAGGACGAAGCACGAGTATAATTAACAAGCACTACCAAAGCTAAAGTGAAATGATGTATCCCAAATTTGATTCAAAGAACTAGGAAGTTCTAGTTCAGATTGATATACATACGAAAATGTTTAAACTGACAGTTTGACGTTTAAACTGAAGTTAAGTGAAAATCAGGCATCTCAACGCACAGTGGATCAAAATCGTTCGTATCGTTCTATTCGTTACGACAAATTCGATCATTGAGCTGTGTGTTTGGGTGTTTGTGAATGTAATTTTATATTGTGGATTGTGTTTATAAAAAGTGTTGTTAATTCTCACTTCGTTGTGAGCACAAAATTCCGCTAGCATATCACCTCTTTCATTTTGAGCGTCTTCTTTAAATTTTTGTTTCAGTCCTTTGATTGGGACGCTACCTATTCTTGCGTTCATGTCGCCTAGTATAAATATTCTCTCAGTTAGTGGTATTCTATTAAGCTCTTCTTGTAGGTGTTCGTACCGCTCAAAGTGAATGGACTGTATTTAACGAAAAAATGATTTGTTTTTGAAAAGCAAATGGGGTAAGTCCCATCACTTACATAGAGGCTGCTCTCTTCTCCGCTCGTATTTATGGGGAGGAAAATTGGGAAGATAATTTTTTTTTTTTTTTTTAGTTGTTTTCTATCCTTTGGATATAGGCCTCTTTCAAATTTGACCACTGGCTTCGGTTTTGCGCAACTTGATACCAATTTAAGCCTGCGACCTTCTTTATCTCGTATAGGGAAGATAATATATATCGGGAAATATATAAAGGAACACCCTTAATTTATGTCGCTCCGAACGGAAAAAGAGAGAACGAATAGTGGATTTAATTTTATTGTGTGTTTTCAAAAAGTTCTGTGCTATTTGTGCATTATTGAGATTGGAGTTGAAGGTAAGTACTATATTTTAAGCATATTCTTATTCATTAAATGTAAAATACACCATTTTTTAAAACATCGTTTCTTAAAGTACTAAGATTCTTGCCTATTTTAAACTTTGCCGGAAAAAAAGTCACATACCCCTCGTCGCCCCCCTCCAAAATTAATGTAATATATAGTTGCATTCATCTACTTTATAATGATATAAAACTGACCTGCGACGATTGGCGAAATTAATTATTTTAAATTTTTTTCCAGATGTAGTATTCGCCATACCGAAAATTGATTTATTTGAAGAATAGCTGAAACATGGAAAGGAAACAAGAAATGAAGCTTTGTTTCGATTTATCAGTACAAGACACGATATTAGGGATGCAAATGAACAATTTTTAAAGAACTTGAAGGCCATCATTTCGCGATTTTCTTCCAAAATTCTTGAGCGGAAGGAGGAGCTAAGAGGAGCTGTGGAAGGAACAAAGAGCAGTTTCTACAGAAGAACTCGGAGTGGCTAATGGGTTCAAATATGTCTTTTGAAATGTCTATTGCCAAAGTGTTGCCAACTACTTCTAAAGAAAGCTTACCAGACCCTGGGAGACCTATGAAAGAGTTCTCGGAATCAAGCCTTCAAACAAAACGAAGACGATCTTATCCGGACCAGAAGTACAAGTGAGCTAACCTACGCTGCTGAGGTATCAACGCGATTGTCAGGTAGTAGAGACATGGCAAAAGGAATAAAAATTGTGACGAACGATGCTATGCAGAGTAAGGAACTTAAAAACAGTTGTGCATCAAATGAGCCAAGAGCTATGACCAGTGACGAAGCTTTAGCGTACTATGTTGAAAGGAAATCAACAAGTCATGCCTACAAGCAGACTCGTAAGTGGAGCATTAAACTAGGGCATAAGGTATTTCCGTCACTGCATAGTCTCAGGAAAGCTTTTATCTTGTGAAATAGATCTTGTGAATTAGCTTGTTATCCTCGAGAGGAACAGATTGTTGTGACTGAAACGCGAGCCGATATCAAAGTTCAAGCAGTTTTACTGTGTCAACAGTCTGCCTCCTTGCTCTTCATTTACTCTGATGAGTAAGTGTGGCTGTGATAGTAGTTCCGGTCACAGCACATACAAACAAAAATTTACGAACAGAGCGGAGACAGAATTTTTGTTTGTATTTTCATTCGTTCCCCTTCAATTAAAGGTTGAAAGTGGCAGTATAGTCTGGCAGAATCCTCAACCATCTTCTACAATGCATCGTCGTCCGATAATGTTTATCTTTTTCAAAGAAACTAAAGCCTTTACTGTGGAAGAAAGTAACAATGTTTTGGAAGAGATAAATAATTTATTGCTGACAATGCAAAGTAAAAGAAGGTGAGTTTTCGGTCATGCATGAAATGCTTCTGACCATGATTGATGGGAAAGTCTGTAATGCGTTGACCGAAACTTCCTCTTGACAGAAGTACTTCATATGTGAGGCAACCCCAAAAAATGATGAATGGTAAATCAAGGAAGTTTTTAGCCAACAACAACAATCTTGGTTTTGGTTTACCTACCTTGCATGGCTGGATTAGGTGTTTTGAATGCTTGCTTCATATTAGCTATTAATCTATTATATATTTGTCTAGATATTCAGAAATGGCAAATTAGATCGGAATCTGAAACAGTTAGTGTGCAGCAACGTTCTGACGCAATAAAAATCCGTTTTAAGGCCGAAATGGGGCTAATTGTACATAAGCCAAAACCAGGGTATGGCTATACAAATGATGGAAATACCGCTCGAAAGTTTTTTTTTTAAATCCAGAACTAAGTGCTGATATTACAGGATTAGATTAATATCAAAAATTGGAATTATACTTCGGGCTTTCTCTTCAGAATTTGATATTAACATTGAGAAATTTCAGGCATGTGCAGCAGAAACAAAGAAACTGTACATAAATCTCTATCCGTGGTATTACAGGCCTGATACTGTTCATACTGTTATCAACTGATACTGTTCACAAAATCCTTGTTCATAGTTCAGAATTATTGCATCTGCTTTGTTGTCTATCGGCCAGCTTTCCGAGGAAGGTCAAGAAGCGCGAAACAAGGACTGCAGAAGGTTTCGTCAACACAATACTCGCCGCGAATAGAGATTTACTTAATATGTTATTGATAACATCTAACCCTGTAATATCAAGCTTAATAGATGTCCCGCGAAAAAAGGTTTCAAAATTCCCTTCTGAAGACTATTTCATTTAGTTTTTTGAATTTTTACAAATCTTATTAGTTATTGTTACTGTAAAATTTAAATAAATAATTTTTTTATATACGTTCCTAATTGTTTTTATTAAATAACAATGAAAATTAATGCAATTTACGGTCAGTACGACGCATATTAACACAATTTTGATCTCAAAACGAACGAAAATAATTTTGTCCAGCTAAAAGTGCTACGCGAACCACTATGCAACGGAGCGGAAGTTGTACGTGCTATAACATTACTTGAAATTGGAGAAAGCTTTCGAAAAATTTCAAGAAACTTCAACGTAAGCCTGTATGTTATTCAGCGATTGTGGAACAGGTACTGGGATACAGGTCAATATATCAGGCGCGGTGGCACGGTCGCAAAAGAAAAACAACTCAAAATCAAGACCAATTTTTACTGATTTCGAGTCTTCGCAATAGACTTTCTAAGGCGAAAGACCTCTTCATTTTTCTTAGGACGGCGATGGGATCATTGTATCAGACAATTAGGAATAGGTTGAGGGAATAAAACTTGAGGGCAAGACGACCCGTCCGAAAACCCTCTTTGACGCGACGCCACAGAATAGCAAGGATCAATTTTGCTCGAGAACATGTCGCATGCCAACTTAGAGAATGGAAGTCTGTGCTCTTCATGGAGGAATCAAGGTTCCGTATTACTCGTTGCGATGGCCCAGTATGTGTTTACGGACGCTCAGGAGAACTCTTCGCAGCTGCTAAAGTCCAGGAAGTCGAAAGATTTGGAGGTGGTTCAGTTATGGTTTGGGGTTGGATTAGCATCGACAGTAGAACCGACCATGTAATTCCAAGAAATCTTAACGCTAATCTCTATGTTGACATTGTGTTAGGAGAACATGTTGTGGCATATGGAATATGTTCAAATTTTTTGTTAATGCAGGATAACGCAAGACCATATACTGCGCGAATCACTTTAGACTTCCTACAAGAGCTGGAAATTCAAACAATTGTGTGGTCTGCGTTAAGTCCTGATTTAAATCTCATCGAGCATGTTGGGATATGCTCAACAGCCGTGTTCGTTGTCGTCTGCATCCTCCTCTGACCATCCAGCAGCTAACGACGGCTCTTATTGAAGAATGCGACGCTATACTACAAGAAGACCTTCGAAGACTTTTGCGAAGCATCCTAAGAAGGCGGAATGCCGTTATTCATGCTTTGGAAGTACATACTCGTTATTAAGTTACCACTTTATGTACAAAAGTTTACATTAACAATTAATTTAAAATCGTTTTTCACTTTGGTTTTGCTAGTTATTGTTAATTATTACGGATACTTTAAAAGTACGTGACGCTGACACTTCCATATGTATCAATCAAAACAATTAAATAGAGTGTCTTTCAGATGTTCTTAATATTATTTGCATGTAATTTCCCGTTTGAATTTTATGGAGGCAGAAATTAGTGAATTAGCTGTTAATTGTTTTGTGCAGTGTACGTCCTGTGACCTTGATTATATAGTCGTTTCCTGTGAATTCTTGAAGGTACATAGTTTTTTCATTAATTTCCATATGATCATTTAAAATCTTTGTAGGAGTAATATTTTCAACAATAGGGAATATGCATCAATATGTTTAATTCACTTTTTACTTCGAGTAAAAATTTAAATACTGTAAGTGTTCAAATTATTTTTAAGATAATATACAAAATACTGATTAAATTTGACCTGTTTGAACGCACCCATTTTCGCGCGCTTTGGATGACACAGGGCACGTTCAGTATTGTTGCATTTAGTATTGTTTAGTCTTTAAAGATAATTAGTTTGAGTTTTAATCGCTATTTCGACAATTGAAAAGCTAAAAAACATTTTATAGATATTGTTTAGTACCGGAATGCCCACATCGAGAATAATAAAGATTGTATTTGTTAAGCAACTTTATCTATTAATCGATAGACTTTAATTATGTCTTTGGAAATGGAAATCACTTAGAATTAGTTGTTTTACTAATATTGGACTTGTTAACATTGGATAAATCTGCACAAAGCTAAAATTGTTATCCTATTCAAATCAAATCAAAAGATATTTATTTCATTAATAAAGTAGTTTATACAAAAGTGAATAAAATACTAAATGAAATGTGTCAGTAAAACATATACATACCTTGATAATGAAAGTAACATGAGCAATATCATAGTATTAAATACAGATTAAGTTCTGCTAATGATTGACAAAAATTAATACACTAAGTAATACATATAAATATATAAATTAATAAATAAATTAATTAATTACAGAGGTTTTTACAAATACAAATTTACATTTTTCCTGACTTTTGGTCGGCTTGAAACATAAAAAACTCCTCCATTCTGTAAGGCTCCATGTTGTTGATATATTCAAATAACTTATGTTGATAATTTCTTAACCCTATTATGAATCTGATCTCTCTAGGCAATGCATTGAAGAGTTTTATACCGGTATATGTAGGGTTTTTCTCAGTCAACGTCAACTTATGCTGGGGTATGTTGTAGGCTAGTTGAACTTGTCTGGTGTTTTGACTGTGTGAGACTAAATAATTCTCAAAATACTTTCTGTGTTTATATATGAAAACCAGTAGTTCATAGATGTAGTTTCCAACAACTGTCAGGATTTTCGCGATTTTAAATTTCCGACGACAATATGTCCTGTATTCTAGATTATATAATATTCTGATAGCTTGCTTTTGAATTCTAAATAGACATTTAATATCCTTAGCTGTGTCACAAAATATAATACCATAGCGGAGATGGGAGTGGAAATTGGCAAAATATACAGTACGTAAGACTTCTAAGCCCATGAGGGGTTGGCGTATTCTTATTGCATAACTGGCTTTATTCAATTTGCACATTAATGCTTCAATATGGTTTCCCCAGTCTAGGGTGTTATCAACTATCACTCCTAGAATTCTTATAGATTGTTTTGCAGCAAACAGATCGCTCCCTATGGCAATTTGTTCAGGATAAATTTTCAAACTTCGTTTTGTTTTAAATATAATGATGTTCGTTTTGGACTTGTTAATTACTAAACGGTTTGAATTGAACCAGTTTATTAACCGGTTCATTACCAATGTTGAATTAGTATGAACTTCTTCTACGCTACGGTTTTTGAGAAGGAGACTAGTGTCGTCGGCGTAGTTAACCATCAGAGCTGATGTATTGTCTATTGCTGTAGGCAGATCGTTGATATACATAGTAAATAGGATAGGGCCCAAGATACTCCCTTGAGGTATCCCCGTCCTGACTGTTCTCGTCGTAGATGTTACAAAGTCGTAAGGTGTTTCAATTTTCGTGATCCGCTTACGGTTTAATAAGTAGGACTTCACCCATTCTAGAGCTGTCCCTCTGATTCCATAGTTTTCCATTTTATTGAGAAGAATATTGTGGTCAACAGAATCATAAGCCTTCGATAAATCGACGAGAATGTCGGAAAGGATGTCTTGGTTATCAAGTTGCTTGTAGACATTATCAATATATTGGAAACATACCGTTTCTACACTTTTTCCTTTAATAAAACCATGCTGGCAGACGCTAATGGTATTATATTTCTGTAGAAAGGATACTATTCTTACTTGAAAGATCTTCTCTACAACCTTTACAAAAGAAGATATAAACTGATAGGTCTATAGTTCGCCATGTCATTCTTATCCCCCTTCTTAAATATAGGAATAATTGTAGAAGTTTTAAGGACTTCTGGAAAATAACAGATACTATGGAGTTGTTCGCTATATACATTAATGGATCTGCTATTTTCCAAAAACTCTCTTTGATAACTCTAATGGGTATGTCCTCGCTACCGGCACATTTTTTGTTTTTCATATTCAAGGTGATATTGTAAAGCTCCGTTGCAGTCAGAGGGTCTACCACCATTGACATGTTTGTTTCCGGGATGTAACTATGGAAAGGAACAGATGGGAAATTTGTTGTTATTTCATCAGCGTTATCTGAGAAGAAATTGTTAAAATTTGTCGCTGAAATTGTTGGGATTTTGTTTGCATTTTCGATTAATTGTAAAGGTCTAGGGTTTAATTGCGTGATTTTTTTAATTACGTCCCAAGTTGTTCTGCTGATGTTGTCAGTATGTTTTAGTTGGTTTTCAAATTTAATTTTCTTTTGCGTTCTCAGTAGAGCAGTATAATCTCTACGGAATTTGTTGTAGGCTTTTTTGTACTCTGGCTTGAAATTTGATACAATTTGTAATATATCCAGACGTTTTCTTACCATGTATATTTGGCGAGTGTTAAAGGTACTATGATTTCTTCTCCTTGTATCTTTAGGGACTCGAGGAAAACATTCATTAAAATATAAAATAAAAACGTTCATGAATGTATTCCACTGGCGGTTGATATCCAATTCGTCACATAGCCGAATTTCTGTCCATGATTCCTCACGCAGCTGTTGTCTAAAAGCTGCTACATTGGCCTGCGAGAAGAGTCGTATGAATTTCGACGTTGAAGGTTGTTTGAACCTTTCAAAGGTAATCAGTTGAGCGTTGTGGTCGGAGATATGGTAGTTAATGGTTTTGGTTTGAAATATTGAACCGGATTTTATTATAAAATTATCGATGCAGGTTCCTGTTGATGGGCACTGAAAGGAGTCTAGGCGTGATATAAGTTGCTGATTCATATTTGTCGTTTTTGAAATATCTATATTAAAATCCCCTGCAATGAAAATTTTTTTTCTTCTTTATTTAGTTTCAGTAGGAGGTTATAAAGTTTATCCATAAAAGGTTTATGTGACGCGAGAGGCAATCTGTAAATGGTTATTACGATTATGGACTTGGTGTCGAGGAGCATCTCCGTTGCTTTAAATACATTCAAATACAACTTCTTCTGCTAGATTGTTTATATCGTTCCTGCTTTTTTGGTTTAGAGTTTCTTTACAAAAAATAGCGACTCCGCCGTGCTTACGCTCTTCTCTGCAAAAATGAGAGGTCAGTCTAAAATCTTTAATTTTGTACAGTTGTAATTGATCTGCACTTTTCCAGTGTTCAGTCATTGCAAGACACTGACAGTGTGGATTATCCTCTAACATATATTCAATCTTGTTTATACAATTGCCAATGGATTGAACATTCTGGTTTATTAAACTAAATTTTGAACGAGGGTTAAGGTTTATATTTGTTTTCCTCTCACCATGTAGGCTGTGTGGTATGATTGCAGGTTGCTTATTTTTTGATGAATTTATTCGAGGGGTTGTAGTGGTAACTCGGTTTATTTCAATTTCTCCTTTGTATTCTCCAACCTCAGTAAAAAACGGTTTATACACGTGTTTCTCGGCCACGTCTCCGGTTTCATTATGTTCTCTAGATGTTCTATCGGCACCGTTACCTTGAACGACGAATATTCGTCGAGGTGTTTGGAAATTAACTTTTTACAAGTTACGTTGTTGAAATTATTATCATTGAGGTAATTAGTAACGTTATCAATTGAGAGTTTCGGCTCTAGCCGGTATACATGTAAATGGCAATATCTTGTTGCTGCTTTTATGAGAGTAGTTTCATCGTTGGTTCCAATTATGTTCGAGTTTCTGGTTCTATTTTTTCTATACTGCTGAGTTTCTCATTTGCTATGGTTTTCATTTAAATTTGTTGAATTTTCCTCGCCAACCGTTTCAATGCGATTGTTATTGTTTTTTCCTCGAGCATGCCATTTTTTCTTTTTTTCATTTTCTTCTTTATATTCTTCTTTATCGGGCTGTACAGCGGGACCGTTATCACTAAAATTTGTCGCAGCATTCTCCTTCAGGGACGACTTTTGCGGTTTTAATGGTTTTTCCCGCCCAGTAGTATCCACTGCGTTTAATAACACTTTATTTTGATCCAGTAGCTCTTCCTCCTGATTTGATAAATCTGCGATTACTATATGCAGCGGCTCCACTTGTTTTTTAACTATACCAGCTAAAAGTTTTTCAAAATTCGGGCTCTCCAGGAAAGTGGTTAAAATTTCCGATGGGATTTTGGACCGTAATTCCCGCATTATTAAGCTAACCACTTTATAACTAAGTAATTTCAGTACAATATTAATAAGACAGAAAATCCCACTGTATTAACATTAATCACAATACTCTAAACGTCCGCACTCACCGAACGTTGAGACCCGACTCCAAGATTAGATTATGTTCATCCAAGATTAGATCCTGTATTAGGCAGGATAAGATAGTCTAAATAAGACTAGATAAGGTTAAATAAAACTAAACCAACCCTTTAATACATAATTAAAGCTGAATTTAGCCATATTAACCAACATTACTAATGTCCATTCACTGACAAAATTGAGTAATGCCTATTTATCAACAGACTTTACTGATGCCTTTGAAAATGAAGATAACTTGGGTTTACTATAATTGAACAAGACTGGACATGATTGATTTTTTTTCAGTTCGTTTTTTCATACTATCGACTATGGGGCTCGTCTTAACCCTCAGCTAGACTCTTCTGCTTTTTCTTGGCCCAATATGCCTTCATCTTCTGACTGTGAGCTTGCTTCCTCTCATCCGTCTATTTTGGTCTGGTAGTGCCTGTACACTTCTTGCTTGTGAGAGACAGTGGGAAAACCCTGCAGGATGGCCTGTCGGTATTGAGAGAGGTTGTCTGTAATGGGATCTGCAGTTCCTCTAAGTCTGATTTAACAGAGGTGAACCATTTGGCTTTGGACGCCTTTCCCCTACTTGTCACTGTGAGGATCTTCTTGGTAAGCCTGGAGTGATTCAGGCGGGTCATGTGCCCACAGAAGGTCAGTCGTCTTTTCCTCATACATGTAACTATGTCTTCCTGATATTCTTAGAGCTCGTTATTGTGCCTGATTCTGTAGGTACCGTCTTCCTCTGTTATGGGTCTTATTAGCCTCCTCAGGATCTTCCCCTCCTTAAGTTCTAGTTTGCTGAGCGGGCCCCTTCGATTCATCAAGAGGCACTCAAAGGCATAGAGTGCAGAGGGTCTTACTACTGAGTTGTAGTGCTTCAGTTTTATGTTCTCGGATAGGTATAGATGTTCTTACAGGAATGATAATCCCGTCTATGCCCAATGTTTCGCCCTCGCTAGCTGAGATCAATTCTAAAAAATATTTGACTGCAGGAACTTGACAGATATTATTGTTTCCCAGTGCGATTGTAGAAGAAGCCTGCTTTATATTGTTGATGAACTCTGAGTGTTTTAAATGTTGACCCTCAAGCCGATTTTTACCACAACATTGTAGAGGCTCTGAAGTTGATGAATAGCCTCCTCCATGCTGTTGGCCAATAGGGTGAGATCATCAGCAAAGGCTAGAGTCTGAAGAAAATCAGCAGAAAATGGACTTCCACATTGTCACCAGAAGCAGGACTGAAGCTTGGGTGCAAGAAAGACATCCTCAATGTACCCTCACTGTTTTATCTAAGATTAAGCAGGAATAGGTAAGATTAGGCAAAATTGAACAGAGCTAAACAAGACTAGACAAAACTAAAGGGGATTAAACATTTAATAATATAAGATCGGTTAAGATTCGAACAGGCCGAACGAAGGAACGAGATCGGACAAGACATTATATAAGACAAAGCTTTGACAAAACCACTTTCAGTTTTTTTTCAAACACGATTCGCATAGTATGAATATCGACGCCGATAAATCTCATAACATGCCATGTGACGTTATGCTTCGATTCGACCATTGGTGGTCAAATTCGTTTAACAAATCGCTGATCATATTCGTTTAACAGGTATTCTAATGTTGTTTTATAGTTAAGGTCTTTTGGGAGGTGCGGCTCCAAAGATTTTCAGGGAAGTTTGTTTGGCTCTCGCTGCAAAAAGTCTGGCCACGTCTGATCTAGAACATAAAGTATGGGGGTAAAAAATCAACTAAAAATTGAAATCTCTTTCATATTCCCTATTACTTTGAGCGTTTGTTCGAAATAGATATATTTTCAAAGATTTGTAAAGATGAATGTGTCACAAAACTGTGTTTTTTGGTCGATTTCTCGGAACCTTTCACTTTTCAAATACATTTTGGTTCTTATCATCCCTAATATTCATTGTTAGCTTTGTTATTGGGAATGGGATATTATTAAAAGACTTTTTATAACATTTATATTTATTTGCCTGACAAGTTTCGGTGGCTTTCTGTCTATTTTTCATTTCATAAGGTGACAGGAAGCCACCGAAACAATAAATATAAATTATATAAAGAGCTTTTTAATAATATAGCATTCCCAATTTTCAAAACAAATTTAACTAAATTTATGTAATTGCATTTATTTATTTATTTAAGATTTTTGGTGGTTTTTGTCGTTTAAATTAGAAATTTTGAGAAAATTAGGACATTATTAGAAGATTAGTCACAAGTGAACGTGTTAAAAAATATTTGAGTTTGTTGGTCGATTTCGTGAAAACCAAAAAAGACTTCCAAAAACTTTTCAGATTAAATGTATTTAGAATACAATTTTCTTTAAGAATATATCAGCATATTTTTCTGTGTTGTCGTTGGTTAAATTTAAAATTTTGATCTAATTGAGGACTGCCAGAAGTGATTGTGTTACAAAATAATTGAGCTTGCTGCTCCATTTTTTAAGAACCAAAAAGAACTTCGAGAAATTTTCGAAAATAATTTTTGCAGAATTTAATTTAATTTTAGAAAAGAGTTAAATTAGAATTTTTTACAAATTGTAGTATGCTGGTCTTGTCTGGTTTTGCCTTGGTCTTGTCTGCCTGGTCTTGTCTTGTGTTGTCAACCTTTGTCTGGCCTTGTCTAGTCTTATCTAGTCTTCTCTAGTCCTTGCTGGTCTTGCCTGATCTTGTCTGGTCTTGTCCGGTCTTGTCGGGTCTTGCCTGGTCTAGTGTGGTCTTGTCGGGTTTTGTCTCGCTTTGTCTGGTCTTGTCTGCTCTTGTCTGGTCTGATCTAATCTTGTCTAGTGTTGTCTGGTCTTGTTTGGTTTTGTCCGGTCTTGTCTGATCTTGTCCGGTCTTATCGGGTCTTGTCTAGTTTTGTCTGGTCTGTACTGATCTTGTCTAGTCTTGTCTGGTCTTGACCGATCTTGTCTGGTCTTGTCTGGTCTTGTCTGGTCTTGTCTGGTCTTGTCTGGTCTTGTTTGTTCTTGCCTGGTCCTATCTAGTTTTGTCTGGTCGTGTCTGGCCTTGTTTGCTCTTGATTGGATTTGCCTGGTCTTATCTGACCTTGTCTGGTCTTGTCTGACCTTGTGTTGTCTTGTCTGTTCTTGTCCATTCTTGTCTGGGCTTGCCTGGTTATGTCAGGCTTTGTTTGGTTTTGTCTGGCCGTGCCTGGTCTTGTTTGGTCTTGTCTGGTCTTGTCTGGTCTTGTTTGGTCTGGTCTTATCTGGTCTTGACTGGTCTTGTCTTAACTAGTCTTGTCTGCTCTTGTCTCGTTTTGTCTGCTCTTGTCTGGACTTGTCTGGTCTTGTCAGGTCTTGTCTGATCTTGCCTGGTCTTGTCTGGTTTTGTCTGGCGTTGTCTGGTCTTATCTGGTCTTGTCTGGTCTAGGCTGTTCTTGCCTGGCCTTGTCTTGCTTCTTCTGGTTTTGTCTGGTGCGATCCCATTACCTAGTGCTGGTCTTGTTTGCTCTTGACTGGTCTTGTCTGGTCTTGTCTGGTGTTGGTTTGTCCGGTTTGTCTGGTTTTGTCTAGTTTTGTCAGGTCTTGTCTGGTCTAGTTTGTTCCACTCTGTTCTAGTCTGGTATGATTTAATCTATTCTACTCTTGTTCGTTCAAGTCCGTTCTAACCTAGTCTAATCTTGTCTAATCTTGTATAGTATAGTCTTACGTTGACTTTAGGCTTGTTTATTAACTATTTTTTTACTAGACTTATCAATTGTGGATTTCCAACACAGTGACTTCGGCAATCTCGTTAAAGCTACAATGTGGCTTAATAAATGTTTGGGAAAATGGGCGAGGGGTGTAGAAAGTTTTTCGTAAATCCACCCGTTGAAAAGGAGAAAAAAGAAACTGGGGAAAGGGGTGCGACTATTTCTATTTACGTCGGGGCGAAGCGGGGTGCGTGTTGCACCGGGGTGGGTAGAAAATGACGGATATCGAACCGACCACATATACACACATGGGCATACATGCACATACATGTACACAAATACACACACATACTCAAGCTCACATACATACACGACCGAATAAGGGTTGCAGTTTTGCATTTATTTATTTTTTCTCTCGCTTTCACCCTCTGCACGCTTTTCTCGTTCCGGCTAGGATGTGCAGAAAAATATTTATTAAAACTGGAATTTTTGCGCCTGGCCTACAGAATTTATTTTCGTTTTCATTCTCGAAATGTTTGTAAATAGGGGCACATACGGCTACTCGTCGCACATGTGATACAACGTAATGCGACTAAAATACACATATATTGTTACCAGAATAAACGATATGACATACAAGACTAGATAGACAAGACTATACGGACGAGACTAGACAGACAAGACTGGGCAGACAAGACTAGACAGAGAAGACTTAACAGATAAAACTAGACAGACAAGACTAGATAGACAAGACTTAACAGACAAGACTATACAAACAAGACTAAACAGACAAGACTGGACAAACAAGACTAGACAGACAAGACTAGACAAACAAGATTAGACAGACAAGACTAAACAGACCAAATCTAGACAGACAAGACTATATAGATATGACTAGACAAACAAGACTAAGCAGGCAAGACTAAGCAAACAAGACTAGACATACAAGACAAGATAGACAAGACTAGACAAACAAGACTAGATAGAAAAGACTAAACCGACAAAACTAGACAGACAAGACGAGTTTGACAAGACTAGACAAACAAGGCTAGACAGAAACAGACAAGAGAATATTGAGAGCAGTAGACAAGCAAGACTAGACCTAGAGAGGACTAGACAGAGAAGACTAGACATAAAACACTATACTTACTTACAGATTACAAGATAGGACGAACAAGACTAGTTAGGCAAAATTGCACAGACAAGACTGAACAGACAAGACTGGACAGATAAGATTGGACAGAGAAGACTAGATAAACAAGAATAGACAGACAATACTAGACAGACAGGACTAGATAGACAAGACTAGACAGACAAGACTAGACAGATAAGACTATACAGAGAAGACTAGACAGACAAGAGTAGACAGAAAAGACTAGACAGACAAGACAAGAGTAGACAGACAAGACTAGACAGACAAGACTAGACAGACAAGACTAGATAGACTAGACTAGACAGACAAGACTAGACAGACAAGACTAGACAGACAAGACTAGACAGACAAGACTAGACAGACAAGACTAGACAGACAAGACTAGACAGACAAGACTAGACAGACAAGACTAGACAGACAAGACTAGACAGACAAGACTAGACAGACAAGACTAGACAGACAAGACTAGACAGACAAGACTAGACAGACAAGACTAGACAGACAAGACTAGACAGACAAGACTAGACAGACAAGACTAGACAGACAAGACTAGACAGACAAGACTAGACAGACAAGACTAGACAGACAAGACTAGACAGACAAGACTAGACAGACAAGACTAGACAGACAAGACTAGACAGACAAGACTAGACAGACAAGACTAGACAGACAAGACTAGACAGACAAGACTAGACAGACAAGACTAGACAGACAAGACTAGACAGACAAGACTAGACAGACAAGACTAGACAGACAAGACTAGACAGACAAGACTAGACAGACAAGACTAGACAGACAAGACTAGACAGACAAGACTAGACAGACAAGACTAGACAGACAAGACTAGACAGACAAGACTAGACAGACAAGACTAGACAGACAAGACTAGACAGACAAGACTAGACAGACAAGACTAGACAGACAAGACTAGACAGACAAGACTAGACAGACAAGACTAGACAGACAAGACTAGACAGACAAGACTAGACAGACAAGACTAGACAGACAAGACTAGACAGACAAGACTAGACAGACAAGACTAGACAGACAAGACTAGACAGACAAGACTAGACAGACAAGACTAGACAGACAAGACTAGACAGACAAGACTAGACAGACAAGACTAGACAGACAAGACTAGACAGACAAGACTAGACAGACAAGACTAGACAGACAAGACTAGACAGACAAGACTAGACAGACAAGACTAGACAGACAAGACTAGACAGACAAGACTAGACAGACAAGACTAGACAGACAAGACTAGACAGACAAGACTAGACAGACAAGACTAGACAGACAAGACTAGACAGACAAGACTAGACAGACAAGACTAGACAGACAAGACTAGACAGACAAGACTAGACAGACAAGACTAGACAGACAAGACTAGACAGACAAGACTAGAGAGACAAGACAAGACAGACAAGACTAGACAGGCAAGACTAGACAGACAAGACTAGACAGACAAGACTAGACAGACAAGACTAGACAGACAAGACTAGACAGACAAGACTAGACAGACAAGACTAGACAGACAAGACTAGACAGACAAGACTAGACAGACAAGACTAGACAGACTAGACAGACAAGACTAGACAGACAAGACTAGACAGACAAGACTAGACAGACAAGACTAGACAGACAAGACTAGACAGACAAAACTAGACAGACAAGACCAGACAGACAAGACTAGACAGACAAGACTAGACAGACAAGACCAGGCAGACAAGACTAGACAGACAAGACTAGACAGACAAGACTAGACAGACAAGACTAGACAGACAAGACTAGACAGACAAGACTAGACAGACAAAACTATACTATAACTATAAGATTTTACGGTCAAGACTGGACAGACAAAATTGCACAGACAAGACTAGACAGACAAGACTGGACAAACAATAGTAGACAAACAAGAGTAGATGGACAAGTGTAGAGAGACAAGTATATACAGACAAGTACATACAGACAAGAGTAGACAGATAGGAGTAGACAAGCAAGACAAGATAGACAAGATTAGACACACAAGACTAGACAGGCAAGGCTAGACAGATAAGACTATTTAGACAAGAGAAGTTTAGACTTCTTTGAAGGACATAATGGTTTTGACAAGCCTGTCCGTCCTCTCCCAATTTGTTTTGTTATCCATCATGTACCTCATTATCGTTCCTGGTTCGAATGGAATCTGCATGCTACTTGTTGGTTTTTCAAATTCCCATCTGTAGCATTCAAATATGGTGTGGCGTACCGAGCCTATTTCGCCACAATATTTGCAAAGGTTATCCGCGGCGGCTCGTATTTGGTGCAGGTTGTCACGGAAGCAGCCATGGCCTGAGAGGAATAGTGTTAGATGATAGGTTGTTGCACTGTGCTTCCTGTTCAGCTATGTCGAGATGTCTGGTATGACCAGTAGTCTCCATTGGTCTTTGTTCGAAGCCCGCCATCTTCTTTAACATTCCTCTAGAAGGTTTTTTTCTACGTGTTCTTCTTGCTTGCCTGTTACTACCATTCACGTACAATTCAGCTCTCTCTTTTACTAAGTGGTCTATCGAAGGTATGCCCGTGATTAATGCAGACCCTAATAGCGACCTTTCTGTATTCTGCTGCTAGTTTCTTAACATTCCTTTCAATATCCATGCTATTAGCCTACGTTGGGGCGGCGTAAAGCATTGTGGATTGTGTAACTATACTAAAGACTCTGCGTTCGTGGCTTCTTTGGCTGGGGCTACCTTCATACCTTTAGCTGCTGCCTTCGTGAGGTGTGGGACGACGGAAAGTCTTTTATCCACTACAACTACAAGGTATGTGATTTCATCCTTTGAGACAATGGGGGTCTCTTGTATTTGGTAATTTATTGGCATTAATCTCCTAAGCCCAATAAGTAACACAGCTTCGGACTTTTCCAGTGCAAGCGTTAAGGTATTGGTTGTGATCCACTTTATTACTAGTTGCATTGCGCGGTTTGCCCTTTGCATTATAGTTGTTTCCGTTCAAGTTGAGACTATGAGCGCCAAGTCGTCGGCGAAGCCAATAAATGTGGCACTATCTGGGAGTCTGAGTCTTAGAACACCATCATATAGATGTGCCCTAGACTTGGGCCCATAACTGAACCCTGCGGGGCACCACGACTTAGTTCCCTCTCCACTGTACTTCCATTTGCTTCTAATAATAGGGTTCTGTCACCGAAGTAGATCTTCAGTATGCGTAGTAGATAAGAAGCCACACCTCTTCATGTCATCTCACGCATCATATTCTTTCAGCTTGCACTATTAAAAGCATTTCGCACGTCGAAGGTGATTAATGCGGTTATCTATCTAGTCTGTTTGGTGCTTTGTCTAGCCTCCTCGGTGAGGGTAAATCTATACCATTTATCGTACTAATTGTGGATCTGCCACTCTGTTACTAGTTGCATTGCGTGTTTTGCTCTTTGCATTATAGTAGTTTCCGTTCTAGCTGAGACTATGGGCGTCAGGTCGTCGGCGAAGCCAATAAGTGTGGCTCCATCTGGGGGTCTGAGTCTTAGGACACCGTCATATAGGATTTTCCATAGAGTTGGGCCCATAACTTGACCCTGCGGGGCACAACTACTTAGTTCCCTCTCCACTGAACTTCCATCTGCTTTTAATAATAGGGTTCTGTCATCAGTTCATGCATTATAATCTTCCAGCTTGCACTATTAAAATCATTTCGCACGCTGAAGGTGATTAATGCGCATATCTTTCTAGTTCTTTTGGTACCTTATCTATCCCCCTCGGCGAATTTTAATACAGCATTTATCGCACTGAATGTGGATCTACAGTCTCTTAAGCCGTATTGTCTGTGAGACAACCCGGTTCCAGTCTCAAGTTCTCTTTTTAGTCGACAGACAAGACTGGACAGACAAGGCTGAACAGACAAGACTGAACAGACAAGACTGTCCAGACAAGAATGGACAGACAAGACTGGACAAACAAGACTGAACATATAAGATTGGACAGACAAGACTGGACTGACAAGACTGGACCGACAAGACTCTCACTAAATCCCTTATTCCACCTTGGATTTTAGTATACGCCACCCTGGTATCGCATATTTTGCATTCATTCAGGGTGGGCAGCCCGGACGGTTTACTGAAAAACCGCCCTAGTTGTTGCCTTGTCTCCCCGACCAGGATTCGAACCCGGGTCTCCCGCATTGAAAGGCGGGTATGTTGTCAACTACACCACCGAGATCAAGACTAGATGGATAAGACTAGACTGACAAGTGTAGAGAGGCAAAAAGACAAGACGGACAGGACTATACTGACAAGACTAGACGGACAAGACTGGACAGACAAGACTAGATGGAAAAGACTCATATATAAAATGTCATATAATAAACCAAAATCAGCATGGATTTCTTGAAGGGAGGGATACTGGCACTGCAAGCTTCCAACTTATACGTGCCGTAAGTGAGGATCTAGAAACTAAAAACATACCTGTTGGTATGTTTTTGGATCTCTCCAAGGCTTATTACCTAGTAGACCATGACATTCTGTTCGATAAATTATTGCATTATGGTATACAAGGAGTCGCATTGGACTGGTTTAAATCATTTCTGTCTAATAGAATACTCACTACTAAATGAATCACCCCATCTGGAATAATTAAATCACCTCCTAGGGTATTAAACGTGGGTATCCCACAAGGAAGTACTTTAGGCCCACTTTTATTCGTTCTTTTTATTAATAATTTGTACCAGATGCGTGCGACCCCTCGTCATACCATGATAAATTATGCATATGATACTACCATTTTAATATCAAACCAACCTAAGGAGGACATTTCTCAGAACGTGAATCTTGTCTTCCCGTGTTGGAGTGGTTTGATGAAAACTATCTAATTGATCAACAAAGATAAGACGAATGCAATATTTCAATCAAAAAGATGTGCAATCAGATTCCCAACAGAAATTCGATTCGAACACGAGGCAATCCAAATCCAAAAGTCCGCCAGGATTTTGGAAATCCAACTAGGCAACAACTTTGGTTTTTTGTTAAAAAGATTGGTTTACACATATTAATAAACTCTCAATTAAACTAAGTAAAACAGTTTATGCACTAAGATTATTGAGTAGATATTTAGACACAGATATCTTGAGGATGGGATACTTCGCCAATTTTCAATTATGCTTGAGATTTGGAATTATGTTCTGGGCGAACGGGAGGTATGTCCAGCATGTTTTTAGAGTTCAAAAGCAAGCCTTGCGGATTCTTCTTCATCTACCCTTCAGGAAATCATGCCGAGTACAGTTTAAAAAAGGAAAACAAAACCTAGCTTGCTAACTACCACTGCCCTATATTTATTTGTCAGCATTAGTTTTTTGGTTAAACAAACTATTATTTGAAAGATATGCAAAACCCACTCTAAGGGATATAAGATTTAGTAATATCTCCTATGAGCTGCCAAGACATAGCTTGACGATGACTGAGAGATACCCTCCCTACAGCAATTTAAAACTTTTCAACCACTTACCATTGGCCACCAGGAAAATGGGTATTATTAGAAACTTTAAGCGGGCATTGTATGATCTCTTAATTCGGATTGAACCCTATAATTTAGAAGAATTTTATGTTCGAGCTTAACATGTTTAAATGTACATTTACGTGTTTTCACATTTTAGTTAATTTTCTCTTTTAAGAGTTTTAGTTTCTTGTATTGGTTTGTGACAAATTTCTTTTAGTTCTCTTTTATTTTGTCTTAAATAATGAAATAAGTAGATTTTGATTTTTTTATTTTTGATTAGGCAGACAAGTGTAGACAAGTGCCAAACAACTAAACGGACAGGACTACAATGACAAGACTGGGCAGACAAGACTAGACAGACAAGACTGGACAGATAAGACTGGACTGATAAGATTGGAGAGACAAGACTGTACAGACAAGATTGGAGAGACAATACTAGACAGACAAGACTAGATGTACAAGACTTGATGGATAAGTGTAGAGAGGCCAGGAAACTAGACGGACAGGACTATACTATACTAACAATATGCAAGCAAAGTTAGACGGACCACAAAGCTGGATGGACAAGGCGATACAGACCAGATTAGATAAACAAGACTAGGCAGACGAGACTAGGCAGATAAAATACTTTCCCTTTTTAGAGTCTATCCGCTTTGATCTCTTCATCTAAAATAAAAAGAAAATAAATCACGCTCGTTAATCTATGTATTTTGTGAAAGAAACCTGATTAAATAAAGCGAATTTGATAATGTTTGTTTAGTAGAAGGAAACTCGTGTTAATAATTCGCGTTTTAAACGAATTTTCGTCGGTTTTATTTTTGTTTCTTTGTGAAAATTGTGAACGGCTATAAACGGCCGCGTCGACATCTGACAAACGCACAGAAAAAAAAAACCGCACATACACACACACACACACGCACAACCTTTCTATTCAGTTTAGCGCCCTGAATGAGTTTCGTTTTTATTACGGGGGGTTGGCGGTCGCTGCAAGGGGTTTCATAATCGCCACTATGTATTAAGCCTAGGCGCAACCGGTCTGGATTGGTCTAGGCGCAAAAAATCGTCGCAGGGGTGAGGGATAGATTCGGAGGGTGAGATAGTTTTCAGTGCAGAACGTAGATTTTTATTGGGGGAAATTGAAAGAAGGAGCGATAGTAAATCATGGGTGGGGGAAATAGTTTTCGGGGAGAAACAACTTGGGGTCATAAAAGAGGGTATTTTTTCTTCTAGGAATAGTTTCGGAGGGTGGGTTTTGATTGGTTCAGAGGGACGTTTGTTGACTTAAGTAGTTTAAAACCAATCACAAGTTAACTTAAGAAAATATCTTGTGTAATGGGTGCGTTTGTTTGTCTGTGTTG
The DNA here is from genome assembly GCA_944588485.1 of Phosphuga atrata. NCBI lineage: Eukaryota > Metazoa > Arthropoda > Insecta > Coleoptera > Silphidae > Phosphuga > Phosphuga atrata. Next base: position 41,707,712 of record OX155904.1, on the reverse strand, counting down.
GTGATAAAGGGACGGGAAGAGAGAGCGTCAGATGCTTTGTGTGGGAATCGGTTAAAATTTAAATAAATCTCCGGTTTTATGAGACGAGGATCTCACATAACCTAACCTACGCTTCCTTGGCAGTATTTTTACTCGGATGCTACTTATTAGTTTGCAGGAGTCGACAGGCACACGCGTTTAATCCGTGTGTTTGTGTGTCTAAAAAACTTTATTCCAAATTCTATGAAACTTTAAAATACCGTATTGATCCGAATATAATACGAGGTTTTTCGTCTGAAATTGCATTAAATGAGGGTTGTCTTATATTGGAACCTTTCGATTGTCGAGCTGTTTCGTGCCTGAATGGACAGAAACAGAATAAGAATTCTTCTGCTAACGTTGCCAAAGTTCCTTTACAGAAATTGTTCATTTTCGTTAGCGCAAATCAATTTTGCCAATTTAGTTTTGTCTATCAAGGTTTACACAACTCAATTTATCATTTAGTTTATTTAGTCTAATCAAGGTTTAAGCAACTCAATTTTGTCTATTTAGTTTTGTCTATGAAGGTTGGCTACATAATCTTGTCTATTCAGTTTTGTCCATCAAAGTTTGTGCAACTCAATTTTGTACATTAAATTTTGTGTATCAAGGTATGCCCAACTCAATATTGTGTATTTAGTGTTGTCTATCAAGGTTTGCTCAACTCTGTTATGTCCATGTAAATTAAGAATGTCCTGATTTTAAACTGCAATTATCAAAAAACGAAACAAGTTGGACACCAAATGTTTTTATTATTATTTTTTTCCGTTACGGTCAGCTTAGGACCACGTTATTTCAACTGTTTCGTTCTCGATGTTTCTGCTTCCGTTCTTCAGTGCAGATCTTGCCTGTTTTGAGCTTGAGCTTTTCCTGGATACTCTGTAATGATTTCAGCTTCATCTTAAGAGGTTTACTTTCTTGAATATCCGCCCTCGTGATCCCCACTTCTTACAAGTTTTTGTCCAGTTCTGTGAACCATGCTCACTTGATCTTCTTTCCAAGGAAATTGGTAAAGATTCTGTTTGTCAATCTTGTTGGGTTCATTCGTGCCATGTCATCATAAAATGTGATCCTTCTCTTCCGAATAATGTCGGTTATTTTTTCCATGTGCACGTAGAGTTCATGATTATGCCGTTTTCTGTATTCACCATTTTCCTTTACTGTACCCAAAATTTTCCTCGGAATCCTTCTTTCCCTAATTTCCAGGGTTTCCATAATTCCTTTCCTGTTCATTGCAAATGGCCTTCTGATAAAGCTCCCCAAAAAAAGAGACCTGAGCGATTGTAACAATTGGAGAGGCATAACACTATTAACAATTGCATCGAAAATACTCTGCAAAATAATACTCACCCGAATGAGCAAAGCAATTGAACCTACGTTGAGAGAAGAACAGGCTGGTTTCAGGCCGGGAAGACCCTGCGTAGACCAAATCAATACGTTGCGGATTATAACAGAGCAAGCAGTAGAATGGCAAACCACGGTATTTCTATTATTCGTAATTCGACTTTCAAAAAGCTTTTGATACCATTAAATGGGAAAGCATTTGGGCGACTTTAGACCGGAGAGGCGTCCCACCCAAAATAGTAAACATCATAAAAACATCGTATGCGGACTACTCTTGCAACGTGATACACGAAGGGAATCTCTCAGAAGCGGTCAAAGTGTCTGCTGGTGTCCGACAGGGTTGCTTGTTGTCTCCGCTTTTATTCCTAATAGTACTAGACGAGGTCATGACGAGCGTTACAATACAGCCTCGAGGAATACTCTGGGGACTATCAAGCAGGCTAGAAGATATCTACTACGTCGATGATATCTGCCTCATGTCCCATATACTCACCGACATGATGGACAAAACAGCTAAGTTACAACAAGAAGCTGAAGAGATAGGCCTGCACATAAACACCAAAAAAACAGAGGATATGCTGATTGGCGCTACCACTGGCAGGGACACACAAGTAAACGGCGTAACAGTAAAAAGATGCGAACAGTTCTGCTACTTAGGCAGCATCATACCAGTGGATGGAGGGGCAGTGAACGTTCGCCCAACTGAATAACGTTTGGAGCTCTTCAATACTTTCCCGTAAAACGAAACTCAAACTATATAATAGTAACGTCAAATCCATCCTGTTCTACGGCAGCGAGACGTGGAAAGTAACTAAAAGCAGCACAAACAAACTGCAAGTTTTCGCAAACTTGTGTTTGAGACGGATCCTTAGAATCCGATGGCCTAAAGTGATATCGAACCACGATCTGCTTCGTTCTACAAACCAACTTCCAGTAGACGTTGAAATAAAGAGAAGAAAGTGGAACTGGATTGGACACACCCTACGGCGCAATCCACAAAACATTGCAAAACAAGCATTGGACTGGCATCCCCAAGGCAGTAAGCGAAAGAGAGGAAGGCCAAAAACAACATTGCGACGCACAATTGAAGCCGAAATCGGTAAATCGTGGAATTAGTTGAAGGTCATGTCTCGAAATAGAGTCAGATGGCGAAACTTGGTGGAAGCCCTATGCCCCATTGGGGAAACAGGAACTAAGAGAGGGAGGGAGAGAGAGAGAGTTCATTGCAAGGCATTCTGTAGCATATAGGGCTTCCGGCCGAATAACTGTTTGCTAGTGTTTGAGCTTGGCATTTAGGGATACTGCCTTCTTGTTGTAGATGCTCTTGGTCAGTTGATATGCAGTTACCATTTTCCTGATACGTGAAATGAAGGCTTCTTTCTCCGAGATTGTTGGGCTTAATCCATTCGCCTAGATATTTGAATTCGTCGGCTCGCTTATTTTTTTGCTGATTCCATGACGAGTACTTTGGGTGCTGGTTTGATGTTAGTGATAAACTCTGTTTTGTCAAAGGAAATCTGAAGGCCTGCCTTAGCCGCTTGCGTTTGTAGTAGGTTGATTTGCTTCACAACTCTATCCAGAGAATCTGAAAATATCGCGAGATCATCTGCGAAGGCTAGTCTACAGTTAGCTCCATGTTTCTGTATCTCAATCTGACCCCATTTGCCACTCATTTGTTGTTTATTTCCTTGCGTCCCTCACGGATGACTTTCTCGAGTACGCAACTGTAAAGCAGAGGTGAGAACCCATCTCCCTACCTTACGCCTGTCCTGATTTCGAAGGCGTCTGAAATCTCTCCTCTAAATTCCACTCTGGATTTTGTGCTACTGAAGGTCTGCAGAATTATCGATCTTGTTTGGTTGTCCAAACCCAGTTTTTTCTAGATTTGTATTATGGTCGATTAAGATTAAGATTTTAAGATCGATTGAGTCGTACGCTTTCCTGAAATCGACAAAGGTTACCACAAACTGTATTTTTCCTGAGCTTGAGATGTGAAAGGGTAGATTTTAAGTTCATAATGTGCTTACCACTTAATAGTGCTTACCACCTACAATAAAGAGACCAGAAGGGCAAAAAGGGAAAACTTTAGGACCTTCTGTGAAAACATAGAATCCACGCCGGTGGCAGCTAGACTGCACAAAGCACTAGCGAAGGATAGAGTGGAAATGACAACCACTCTCAACAAACCGGATGGGACCTTCACGGAGGATGAAGAGCAAAGAGCTCTCCTCCTACTAGAAACCCATTTTCCGGGATGTAGAAGATACAGGGAGACCGAGGGCTTGATGCAACCACGGAAACCAAGTCGGGCCGACTGGAAGAAGGCAGCGTCCATCTGTACGGAAAACCGAATCAGATGGGCTATCGGCACTTTCCAGCCTTTTAAGGCCCCAGGTGTGAACGGACTAGTCCCTGCCTTCCTTAAAAAGGGAGAGAGAGAACTAATGCCGTGTCTTCTAAATATTTTTAGAAGTAGTTTAGCGCTCGGATATATACCGGAGCTATGGAGAAGGGTTAAGGTGGTATTTATACCGAAGGTGGGAAAGAAAGACACCACTCAACCGAAGTCATTTAGACCCATTAGTCTTACATCTTTTATGCTAAAGACAATGGAGAAGGTGATTGATAATTACCTTAGGACTATGGTGCTGGTAGGTACACCACTACACAAGAGTCAGCATGCTTACAGAGCAGGGAAATACACAGAAACCGCCCTGTATCAGCTGACAAATGAAATAGAAGCAGCACTAGAGACAAAGGAAATAGCGATATGTGCCTTCTTGGATATAGAGGGAGCTTTTGACAACACCTCACACGAGGCTGTCAAGGCGGCCCTCGAGAGAAGGAATATCGACAGCACTATCTCAAAGTGGATGGAAGAAATGCTTAGAACTAGAGTGGCGGAGACACAAGTGGTAAGAGATACCATTAAGATCTCCACAACTCGAGGGTGCCCACAGGGAGGTGTACTATCACCGCTAATGTGGAGCCTGGTAGTTGATTAACTACTGGTTAGGCTAAACAACCTAGACATCAAATGTCAAGGTTACGCCGATGACATAGTCATAATGGCCAGTGGAAAATTTGAGGGAAAGCTCTGTGAAATTGTTCAGAGAGGCCTCAAAGTAACTAGTAGATGGTGTCAAACAGTGGGATTGAGACTCAACCCGAGCAAAACCACGGTGATACCATTTACTAGAAGGAGAAAACTAAACTGCCTACATCCCATACTCATAGATGGGAAGGCAGTAGAATACCAACAGGAGATAAGGTATCTGGGTTTCACACTACATAGCAAACTGCTATGGAATAGACACGCTGAGGCAGTGGTAGGTAAAGCCAAAGGCGCCCTAATGGTGTGCAGAAATCTGGCAGGAAAAACGTGGGGTTGTAACCCCACTATCCTGCGATGGATGTACACCATGATAGTGAGACCTGCAATCACTTATGGGGCGGTTGCGTGGGGAAGTAGAATCAAGCTGGCCTCTATGAGGAAACAGCTTGAGAAGATTCAAAGACTGGCGTGTGTCTGCATCACGGGGGAAATGGGGTCGTGTCCGACAGCAGCATTGGAGCTGCTGCTGGATCTGATTTCGCTGCACCTTGTGGTGGAGAGAGCCGCCAGACCGGCGATCGTAAGGTTCAGCAAGGAAGGAATGGGCGGAGGTAAAATAATCGGGAGCAGAGACCGAAACAGCCTCGCTGCCAAGATCCCCTAGCTGGAAGTACCAAAAGACGAAATGGTATGCAAATATCACTTCGAGAAAAACTACACAGCAATGTGTAGTAGTAAAGCCGATTGGAGCGACGAATCCTCAGCATACCACATAGAGCAAAATGCCATCAAGTGGTATACAGATGGTTCGAAGACAAAGTAAGGCGCTGGTGCAGGAGTGTTTGGACCTCGTACCAGATACTCCGAATCCATGGGAACATCCCCAAGTATCCTATCAGAGGTACACGCAATCGAAAGATGTGCACAGTTTAACCTCGACAGGAATTACCGCAAAAAACGAATTGCTATCCTGTCAGATAGCCAAGCAGCCATCAAGGCCATTAGCTCATACACCATCAGATCCAAACTGGTATGGGACTGTGTGGGGAAGCTGAACAAGCTTGGCATGGATAACAAAGTATCGCTATACTGGGTACCAGGACACACTGGTATAGGCGGAAACGAAGAAGCCGATCACCTAGCAAACAAGTAGCCCCTTTATAGGTCCGGAACCCTTTTGCGGTATGAGCGTGAACACCATCCACAAAAGTTTAGATGAAGAAATAACAGGAAAATTGATGAAAACCTGGGAAGAACTTCCAGGGCTAAGGCATTCCAAAGTGATGCTGGGATATTTTAACCAGAAGAGAACTAAAGCCTGCCTGAAACTAAGCAGGAACAAGCTCAGAATTCTGACAGGAGCCCTGACGGGACACTGCAGACTTAGGAAAGATCTCAAGGCCCTAGGCCTAGAGGAGGATGATGGATGCAGATTCTGTCGCTCAGCAGAGGAAACCCCCATACATCAAAGACTGCGGAGCATTACTCCGCAAGAGACAGATGTACCTTGGGGCTCACTGCTCGAACACAGAGGAGCTGCAGGCCTTGAATCCCACGTAGATCCTGAGATTCCTAAAGGAATCAGGATTAGAGGAGGCGCTCTAAATGGGTAAGTACACCAACACTTGGAGGAGGAGGGTGGGGTACAATAGATCTATAAAGGTCGCAGTACAAGTCGTCACCACCATATCTACAATCTACAAGTTCATAATCTGTTCAGCTCATGAACGCCTTCTCCTGAATCCACCTTGGTATTCTCCCAACTGTAGATCTAGTTGCTCTTCGGTCCAATTTTGTAGAGCCTTAGAGAGGATTTTGTAAGTTATTGAGACAATAGAGATTTCACGGTAATTGTTTACGTCAGTTCTGTCCCCTATCTTAGGAAGAGGATGGATCAAAGCTGAGGTCTAGTCTCCTGAAAGTTTCTCGGTTTCTCATATCTCGCAGATTATCTCAGTAAGCTTTTCAACTGTCTTGTTGAAAGCTTGTTTCCACCGTTCAGTTTTTCCCAGCTTGTTTCCACAGTTCAGCAACAATTGAATCCTCACCTGATGTTGTTTTTAAGTGTGTGGATTATCTGTTTGATTTCTTCCTGTAGGTGGGAATGCGTCTGGATGGGTGCACTGTCTTTAAACGTGAACGCAGATTCTGGAGGTTCGCAGTTGAGGAGAGACTGAAAGTAGGTTGCCAAGATCCGGTAGTTGTCTTTGTGATTGAAGGCAGTTTTACCATCAAGATTCTTAAAGTATAGACTCGGTTGAGAGTACTTGCTCAAATGCTATTTGAATGTTCTGTAATAGATCCGTGTGTTGTTCTTCTGGAAGTTTTCTTGCATTTAGGAAATTGATCAAGTCTTGATTGATCTTCATTCTTATATGAATTCCATCTTTGCCAGGCAAGTTGTCTTTGCCTTATGCCTACATCAGCTTCACTCGTCCACCAGGCATGTTACCTTCCTTTTTGTTTGTGGACCAGTCTCCTATGCTTTTCCGATTATGGCCTGTTGTAGAAGCTCCCAAATCTGTGGGTTCAAGCTCTCCAGTTACTCAGAGAACCCTTGTTTTGATCTTAGCTTTTCCGTATCAAAAACCTCCTTATGTATTTTAGTTGGAGCTTTCTGGTACTTCTGAGAATAAGTTTCACTTTGATCTTAGAGAGTTAATGATCAGAATTAAGATTTGCACTTCTCAAAACCTTCACATTCTGAATCTCTCGGTGTGCTTTCCGTGCGATAGCGACGTGATCAATTTGGAATTTATTATTGTTATTAGTATATATAGGGACTTCCAATAAGAGGTTTCATTTTCAATAGTCCGTCATTTTAACAGTTGGCATGAATCAACCTGTAATTATTAAAAATCTTTTAAATCATTAAAAATTATTAAAATTCACTATAAAAAATGGTGAAAACTTCGCGGTCACAGTTCGCAAAACTAAAGCATTTTTCGGTCGTCGAGAACCACCTTCGCGGTCAGCAATTGTGAAACTGGTGGAAAAGTCTGAGCTGTTGGGATAAGTTAGTGATGTAAAGAACCTAACTCGTGCACGTCGTTCAAGAACAATTGAAAATATTGCTGTTGTAGCCTATAGGTAGTGGTGAGGAAAATCTAGGTTGTCCATTTCTCGTTGATTTTTGGAATTGGATTCCAACTAACCTAACTACTAGATTCTACTACTAGAACTAGATTCCACTAACGACATTACACCGTATTTTGCATAAAGACTTAGGTCCTAAGGCTTTGAAAGTTCAGTTAACACAAGAACTCAGGCCTACCGACCATCTAAAATATCGTGTCTTTGCTAATTGGGTCCTTGAAATGCATCAAACTGATCCGGAATTTCATCGAAAAATCATCTTGAGTGATGAGACCCATTTTCACCTCTGTGGCTACGTTAGCAAGCAGAATTGTCGTATTTGAAGCTCGGAAAACCAGGGAATTATTGTTGAAAAGCCTCTTCATCCTCAACGTATGACTGTTTGGTGCAACAGTTACGATGAATGGATTGCCGTATCGAACGATGATTAATGATTTTGTATGGCCGGAATTGGGAGATATTGACGTGGACGACGTTTATTTTACAGCACTACGTGCCACCCAAGTAACGATACATTCGCTCTTTTGCGTGAAAAGTGTTCTGCCCGTGTGATTTCTCGAAGATACGATTACAATTGGTCACCGAGATCTTATGATTTAACACCTCTAGACTTTTTTCTTTGGGACTACGTAAAAGATAATATAAAAGATAAGATAAGGTCTATGCCTATGGCCCACAATCGATTCAAGACCTCAAAGATGGAATTCGTGAAGTTATCGCGGACGTACAGCGGCAAATGTGTGAATTGGTGATGGAAAATTTCATGAAAAGAACATAGTCCTGCAAGCATAGCCGTGGCGGCTAATATTGTATCTCTTGGTTAATATTGTATCTCCATTATTAATGGCATACCCTCCTCTATACAATTAAATAAACTTCCGATGATTTCGATGATATTTTTTTTAACAGATCAAAATGAAATCTCTTAAATTGGACCGGTATTCCAATTGTATTGGAAGACCCTATACTTTTAAACTCATAGACTTTGTAACAGATCATTATCCAGTATTTATATCACTTTCGGATAAAGAAATTCGGATAAAGATATCAACAGCAATAAACTATATAAAATTAAAAGGTAATGCATAGCATAGGTAATGATTTAAACGGGGATACTATATTAACTATCCATGATCCAACGGAAATTACTAATGCTCTTATTAATAATATACAAAACTGCGTAAGTCATGCAACTGTTAACTTGAAAACGAACATTAAACACGACAAAACCCCAACGCGCTACTAGAGTACGTGAGTTATTTTATGTACCATTTCACCGAACAAATTACGGTATGAACAGTTATCGCACCAGAATGTGCAGACTGGGAAACAAGTGTAGTCATTTGGATTTCTTTAATCTGACTTTAAGATCCTTCAGGAGCCAAGTCTCGTCTGCTTTTGGTTTGTCCAATTTGGGCGATGTTTCGGGTTCGGGAGTGGTTGATCTGTTCGCGCGGTGTTCCGGCTAATAAGTATTTGATATTCATAATGCTGATAGTGATGTTTGTTTGTTACTGATACTTTAAAATTGTCTGTATCTTGCAATTATTGTTATGGTTTTAATATTTTATGTTGTTAAATGCGAAACCGTAAATAAATTATTATTATTATTTAAACCAGCAGGAGCTCCGCGTGGTTCCGACCTTCACGAGGTTCCTTGCTGATCAGGTCCTGTTCGTACATCATAGCGACTCCTCAAAGCCATGAGGTCAGTAGCTATGAATCCCGCAAATCATGCGCCCTAAGCAGACGCATCAACCCCAAGAAAACCGCTTTCTGCATTCCAGCCGCAAGAGTTTCTGCCGGTTTACGGCAGGCAGGAATGATTTTCAGATTGGAGACGAGCGAGTCCTTGATCCCAAAACGACGAGCTTCACTGAGTAACCTGAGTACAGCCTCCGAAGCTCAAAGAGCAGGTCTTGATATTTTGTCCGCTTTTCCTCCTCCTTGACGCAGATGTTATTTTTGCAGGAGCTGAAAATTCAATAAGAAACATCTGCTTGGAGGAGTGGTCCAATAGAACCACGTCAGGCTTGTTCGCCGTTATCTGCCTGACTGTGGAGAACGAGAAATTCCAATAGATTCGGCACCCTTCGTTCTCCACAATGGACTCAATATCGTTCGGGACATAGGGCAGAACTGGTGACCGGTCTATCGCATAATGATGTCTTAAGTGAAAGTATAACACTCTCAACGCCGCATTGTGGCGATGAATATAGGCCGAAACTGTATACACCGGGCATGCTGCCAATATATGCATTGCTATTTCAGGGGCCCTGTAACAAGCCCTACAGCTCACATTCGGCACCTCTATACCCATCACGCAGCTGCGATAGACCAAGGTGTTAATTACACCATCTTGCGCAGCGCAAATGAATCCCTCAGTCTCAGACTTCAGTCCACTTGATCTCAGAAAGGCAAATGTATGCCTTTTGGATAAGCCAAAGTTTTCAATGTTCTTGAAGAAAACACTATGCATTGACTTATCCATATGCCTTCTCATGAGCATGTCTTGCTCGGAGATTCTGACGTGGGCTGTAAGACGGAGCAAATTGAGCTCGGTAATAGAGTGTGGCTGTCTTCCAGAGTGACATCAGTTGTTTAATGCATCTCACCAGTGTATCGGGTACCGCAAGACATTCCAGCAAGTGAATAATCAGCTCGTGAGATGTTGTGTCGAATGCCTTACGATAATCGATCCAAGCCATAGATAGGTTGCGCTTATATTGATAGGTTACGCCCCTTTTACAGCCTCGCTGTTCGAAAATGTTCGAATACACCGGGTTAATAGCGTGGAGTATTCGATAGTACAGGAGTCGGGTGAAAATCTTAAAGCACGCATTTAGGCAAGTTATTGGCCGGTAGTTCTGAGGCTGAGACAAATCACCCGTTTTAGGTAGTAAAACGGTTCGCCCCTCAATAACCCAATCCGGAGCGGGCCGTTCACCATTAAGCCAGGAATTAAATACCCTGGCCACACGCTTATGCGTGCTTCGGAATTTCTTCCACCAAAAGGTATTAATTCCGTCCGGGCCTGGTGCGGCGAAATTTTTGATTCCCTTAAGGGTCTCGCCAATTTCTTGCGGGGTTATCGGATTAGCGGGGGGTTAGCGGGGTTATCGGATACACTACTGGAACTACACTACTTAATTGAGATCTTCTTACGAAGTTCTCAAACTGTGCAAGGGCTGGAGTGTATTCACGTAACGGTTTTGACCCCTCGTATATTTCCATCCAGAAGACTTCGACATCCTGCACCGCCGGCAATTCCTCTGGTATAGAGTTTGCCCGCTGGAAGAGCCTAGAAGGGTTTGTCTTGAACTTGTTGCTCTCGACCAACCTTCGCCTGCTCTTTACCAGGGACTTTCTTGCAACCACAAGTGAACAAACAAGTCAAACACTGCGAACTCTATTCATGCTGCGCTGCTTCTCAACAGCAAGCACTGCTGCATTCAGTGTGTGGTGGGTCCTGCGAAAACGGCACGCGATGCGGCGGATTTTTGGCGTAAAAGGTTTCATCTCTTTGATGAACTCCATCACACAATGAATTTGAGAAATATCCTGCCTAGCGGTTCCTATCTTCTTGTCTATCTTTTCAAGGCGACATTCGAATTTCCTTTAAGCCTCAGTGCTCTCACCACGTGAGACCGAAGAAGAAGATAGCCTCGTCGCCTCTCGATAGACCATCTCGTGCATGAGCAGGATGTCTGCATCCTCTGGGAGGTTCCTATCGAGTGATTCGTCCGCTGCAACAAAATATTTTTATTATTGTTATTAAAACAAAACCAAGAAATGAATGCATTAGTATAAGGTGTGACAATATGATCCAGGGAACGATGGGCTCAAGGCAGAATATAAGAACTATACAAAGATTCTGAATAAGGTAACAGAAGCAAAAATAAAATTCAATAGCGAAAAAACGAAAAAAATAATCAGAAAAATTCAAGACACTTATGTGAAATCTAAACTTGGGAAAAGCGACAAAAGAGATGACACTATAAAACAAGTTTACATTAAAGAGCAGTGGGGTCGTGCCCGACAGCAGCAATGGGGCTGCTGCTGGATCTAACAACGCTGCACCTTCTCGTGGAGAGGGCGCCAGATCGGCGATTGTAAGGTTCAGCAAGGAAGGAATAGGCAGAGGTAAAATAATCGGGAGCAGAGAGCGAAACAGCCTCGCTGCCAAGATCACCTGTCTGGAAGCATCAAAAGACGAAATGGTATGCAAATATCACTTAGAGAAAAACTACACAGCAATGTGTAGTAGTAAAGCCGTTTGGAGCGACCAATCCTCAGCATACAACATAGAGCAAAATGTTATTAAGTGGTATACAGATGGTTCGAAGACAAAGGAAGGTACTGGTGCTGGAGTGTTTGGACCTTGTACCAAATACTTCGAATCCATGGGAACATTCCCAAGTATCTTCCAAGCTACCTCTGCTTGGAAGATACTCAATCTAAAGATGTGTACAAATGAACCTCGACAGGAATTACCGCAAAAAACGAATTGCTGTCCTGTCAGATAGCCAAGCACCCATCAAGGCCATTAGCTCATTCACCATTAGATCCAAACTGGTATGAGACTGTGTGGGAAAGCTAAACAATCTTGGCAGAGAAAATAAAGTAATACTATTCTGGTTACCAGGACACACTGGAATAGACGGAAACGAAGAACCCCTTGCAATCCTTGCAAACAAGGGATCCAGTAATCCCATTATAGGTCCGGAACCATTTTGCGGTATGAGTGTGAACACCACCCACAAAAGTTTAGATGAAGAAATAAGAGAACAATGTATGAAAACCTGGAAAGAACTTCCAGGGTTGAGACAATTCAAAATGATGCGGGGATCTTTTAACCAGAAAAGAACAAAAGCTTGCCTGAAACTAAACAGGAACAAGCTTAGAATTCTCTCAGGACTCTTGACGGGACACTGCAGACTTAGAAAACACCTAAAAAACCCGAGGCCTAGAGGAGGATGATAGATGCAGATTCTGTGGTTGAGCAGAGGAAACCCCATACATCTGCCCAAAGACTGTGGAGCACTGCTGCGCAAGAGACAGATGTACCTCGGGGCCCACTGCTTGAACGCAGGGGAGTTGTAGTCCTTGAATCCCACTCAGATCCCGATTCCTAAAGGAATCAGGACTAGAAGAGGGGCTCTAAATGGGTAAGTATACCAACGCTTGGAGGAGGAGGGTGAGGTACAATAGATCTATAAAGGTCGCAGTACAAGTCGTCACCACCATATCTACAATCCACATCGGTTCCACTGATTCTGCTGATCTTTGTGGTACACCTGAAGTTATGAATCCGAATGGTGGAAATGATCGAAACAATGTGACTAAGAAGAATCAATGCTAGACGCTTCAATAAAACAAATAGAGAAATGCGAAACGGAATTGGGGAAAAAATGAGGTTGTTTGAAGCTCTCAAAGTTAAACACCAAAAATATATGGACCCAGCTTTGAGCACCACGTTATCACCTCAAGAATTTAAAATCAAGGCTTTGGAAAATGCGATTACCGACCTAATTGATAAAAATAAAACAATGCAAACGTATTGGTTGAGGGAACAATCGATTATTGTAGATTTGTCCGAGAAACGGCAAGCTCAAATTAAAGAAACAAATACTTTAAAGAGACAATCGTTGGTGTTAGATCACAAAAAAAGCAAATTAAATGAAGATTTGAGGAAATATAAAGCTATGGAAGAAACAACGGAGAGAAATATGAAACATCTGCAAAACAAAATGGCCTACTTCACAGAGACTTTAAATAAAACCTCAAAATCACATTATGGAACAAGGATTGTATTTAAAACTAGAGGAAGCTGAAATGAGTCGTTGAAATTAAAAGAAGAGTTAGTGGAGATCGAAGAAGAGAAAGAAGCTTTAGCCATAGAATTGTTGGAGAGAAATCGAGATGCCTTAAATTGGGAGAAGGAAATTCAAATGATTAACGAAGCTAAGAAAAGTATGAATGAGGAAAAAGGAGAAGAAGGTGAGGTTGGAAACACTAAATTAGAAATTCACAGGACGAATGTAAATATTGAATAAATAAGACAGCGCGACCGCAAAACGTTTTATGCGCAAATTTATAAATAATGCTGTAGGTAGGAAGAGAAGTTATCGAAGCCATGGTATTATAATTTCGCTATCAAGAGAGAGTGATCCTAAGTATCAAAGCTTTAGAAAAGCTTTAGAGAGACCAAGCATTGTTAAGATGGTAGACAGTTTGCCGTCTAAGGCTCTAATACCTATCTTTTACGGAAACCTGATTGCTGATCCAGAATTATTTTCTCAGAAACAACAAATTTGATTGACAACAAATTTCTGTACACAATGTTCTGAGGATACTGGTGGAACTTAGCTCAGAGCAGCTTATTGGATTCTTTACCTTGGGTATAGATTTCAGAAATGCTACTTTTCCAGACAATAATTTATAATATGTGTTATGTTGGATAATTCATGGTGCAAATAATTTTAAGATGGTGGCCGATATATCATCATTGCCACGAGCATTTGATTTCAAAGTTGTTACAATATCATACATTCCTTGAGGTTTAGCTAATCTAAACTCAAAGGTGATGTTATTGTAAGTTTTCCCTACCTAATTTAGTGACTGCATCTATTACTTGGGACAAAGATATTCTAAATAAATTATAATCTGTAAAGTTAAAGTTAGGCCGAGACAATCCTTGAGAATTGTGGTTTTGTAAATTGGCGCCGTAAAATCCTTTTTCGTGATTGGTTCATTACTGAAATAGCAGAAATATGGCTGAACCAATCAGAAAGTGAATTCCAGACTCGGAGGGTGATTAGTGATTGTGGATAGAATTCCAGACAAAAAGTGTCCGACTCTTTCTAGACGGACGTAATCCTAAATAAATGTCACTATGTCAGATTAACAAAAAAAAAAAATTGTTGAAAAACTCCTTTAGGTGCGAATTGAAGTAACTAGGATTTTATTTTGAAGAAAATAACGTTCAGTAAAGTGTATAGTCTGTTTGTTATAAAATGTTTTTTTTGTTGAGGTTCCTCTGAACGAAAATTAGCATTGAAATCTCATTGAGCTCTATTAAAGTGTAATCTTTTTCGTAATATCTGTCACAACCGTAAAAGAAGTTTTACTCCAACCGCGCCTAAAAGGTGACACATTTTTCTTTTGTAGCTGAACAATTGTCAATCGCCTTGATGAGGATTAAACGTTTTAAACGGTTTAAACGGTTTAAACGGTTTAAACAACAACCTCTCGAATCGAAGAATATGTTCTTCTTATTTACTATATTCCGGAACAAATACTAAAAAAATATACCTATTGTTATTTTTCGAAAAATTAAATATCGTCTTATAATCGGGTTCTTCTTACATTCGTGCTAATACTGTTATATAATCAATATAAGCTAAACTAGAAGGGGCGCCCCCAGAGCATAACATGTCTATATTACTACTTCTACTAAAAAAATAAATCTGGGGAGGCGTGGAAAATTTAGAGGAGGCGTAGTAACATAAAGGTTGGAATCCACTGGACTAAACCAAAATGTCTCTAATTTTTGTCCTTGCCCTATTTAGTACAATCTGACGCAACCTTGTCCGTAGCCCATTCTCGCAATATTCTTCCAACTAAATACTAACCGGGGTGAATACACTCGGGGTTAGTTGCGTGCTAAACGCCGTCGTCGGACCTAACTACCTGCTAGCCTAGAATTTAGCGTTCGCCTTTTGTTTATGTCTGCATATTTTTTCAGGTTCGTTTTTGTGTGCGCCTCATTCTTCTCGTCTCCGGCTAGCATTTTGTGCGTGTATGCGACCCTGCGGACGTGAAACGCACACACAAAAGAGAAAACGTTTTTTTCCTCTTTCTTATTATTATTATTTCTTCCACTTTTGGCAACGTGCAGGGGTTATTGAACGGTTCTCGATGTTCGACTTTGATCGAAAATTTAATCTATTTACAGTATAAAATTGGCTGGATGCGAAAGACGTGGGCAAACGGAGCAGACACGACGGATTTGAATATATAAATACTAGCAGGATAGACAGATTAAATACATTAGAAGCAATAACTAGAAAAGGCTCTACTGAAAATTAGGGTAGACGGATCTCTCCACTTAATTTTGTATATCTAGTGTTAATGGTCTGTCCAGTCCTGTGTGCTAATTCCTCTATAACTAGTATTCTCTGTCTAGTCTTGTCTGTTTAGTCTTCTCTGTCTAGCCTTCTCTGTATAGTCTTGTCTATCTCTGTCTAGTAATGTTTGTTTAGTCTTATCTATCTAGTTTCGTTTTTCTGTTTGTCTGTCGAGTTTTGTCTATACAACCTAGTCTAATCAGGCTTGCCTGTATAGCCTTGTATGACTAGTCTTTTCTCTCCAGTCTTGTCTGTTCGTCCTCCTTGGTGGTGTAGTTGACAACATACCCGCCTTTCGATGCGGGAGACCCGGGTTCGAATCCTGGCCGGAGAGACAACAACTAGGGCGGTTTTCACTAATCGTCCGGGCTACCCAGACTGACTCAATGCAAAATATGCGATAACGGGGTGGCGCATACTAAAAGCCAAGGTGGAATAAGGGGTTTAGTGAGTCTTGTCTGTCCAACCTCTGATGAACAGCTTTGTCTGTCCAGTCTTGTTTATGCAGTCGTGTCTAACCAGTTTCATCTGTCCGGTCTTGAATGTCCAGTCTTGTTAGTCCAGTCTCGCCCGTCCACATTTGTCTGAGCAAATCTTGTTTGTCTAGTCCTGTCTGTCCAGTTTTGTCTGTCTCTAGTATAAATATTGGGATTAGTCTTAAAATGTTCGTCTTTGTTTTACAATTAGTTATCAAATTAAGGTTATAAACATTTTTACAATAATTATATCTGTTCTTTGGTAATCGCTACCGCTAAGCCAACTACCTTAAAAAAAATGTAAGCTTAATTTTATAAGCTGACAACCAACAAACTTTGTCTTATTCTCCATGTTAAGAGAACACTTAGACTAGACTAAAACTAAGACTTATTTAGTTTTGGTCTAATTATGTAGACTATATGGAATCTTGGGATTGAGTATCAGACGGTCATTTTGTCGCCAATATTTTATGGTTGTGTCTTGTCTGTCCAGTTTGGTCTGTGCAGTCTTGTCTGTCTAGTCTTGTCTGTCTAGTCTTGTCTGTCCAGTCTTGTCTGTCCAGTCTTGTGTGTCCAGTTTTGTCTGTCCAGTCTTGTCTGTCCAGTTTTGTTTGTCCAGTCTTGTCTGTCCAGTCTTCTCTGTCCAATCTTGTCTGTCCAGTCTTGTCTGTCCAGTCTTGTCTGTCCAGTCTTGTCTGTCCATTCTTCTCTGTCCAATCTTGTCCGTCCAGTTTTGTCTGTCCAATCTTGTCTGTCCAGTCTTATCTGTCTAGTCTTGTCTGTCCAGTCTTGTCTGTTCAGCCTTGTCTGTCCAATCCTGTCTGTCCAGTCTTATCTGTCTAGTCTTGTCTATCCAGTCTTGTCTGTCCAGTCTTGTTTGTCCAGACTTGTCTGACCAGTCTTGTCTGTTTAGTCTTGTCTGTCTAGTCTTGTCTGTCTAGTCCTGTCTGTCTAGTCTTGTCTGTCTAGTCTTGTCTGTCTAGTCTTGCCTGTCTAGTCTTGTCTGTCTAGTCCTGTCTGTCTAGTCTCGTTTGTCTAGTCTTGTCTGTCTAGTCTTGTCTGTCTAGTCTTGTCTGTCTAGTCTTGTCTGTCTAGTCTTGTCTGTCTAGTCTTGTCTGTCTAGTCTTGTCTGTCTAGTCTTGTCTGTCTAGTCTTGTCTGTCTAGTCTTGTCTGTCTAGTCTTGTCTGTCTAGTCTTGTCTGTCTAGTCTTGTCTGTCTAGTCTTGTCTGTCTAGTCTTGTCTGTCTAGTCTTGTCTGTCTAGTCTTGTCTGTCTAGTCTTGTCTGTCTAGTCTTGTCTGTCTAGTCTTGTCTGTCTAGTCTTGTCTGTCTAGTCTTGTCTGTCTAGTCTTGTCTGTCTAGTCTTGTCTGTCTAGTCTTGTCTGTCTAGTCTTGTCTGTCTAGTCTTGTCTGTCTAGTCTTGTCTGTCTAGTCTTGTCTGTCTAGTCTTGTCTGTCTAGTCTTGTCTGTCTAGTCTTGTCTGTCTAGTCTTGTCTGTCTAGTCTTGTCTGTCTAGTCTTGTCTGTCTAGTCTTGTCTGTCTAGTCTTGTCTGTCTAGTCTTGTCTGTCTAGTCTTGTCTGTCTAGTCTTGTCTGTCTAGTCTTGTCTGTCTAGTCTTGTCTGTCTAGTCTTGTCTGTCTAGTCTTGTCTGTCTAGTCTTGTCTGTCTAGTCTTGTCTGTCTAGTCTTGTCTGTCTAGTCTTGTCTGTCTAGTCTTGTCTGTCTAGTCTTGTCTGTCTAGTCTTGTCTGTCTAGTCTTGTCTGTCTAGTCTTGTCTGTCTAGTCTTGTCTGTCTAGTCTTGTCTGTCTAGTCTTGTCTGTCTAGTCTTGTCTGTCTAGTCTTGTCTGTCTAGTCTTGTCTGTCTAGTCTTGTCTGTCTAGTCTTGTCTGTCTAGTCTTGTCTGTCTAGTCTTGTCTGTCTAGTCTTGTCTGTCTAGTCTTGTCTGTCTAGTCTTGTCTGTCTAGTCTTGTCTGTCTAGTCTTGTCTGTCTAGTCTTGTCTGTCTAGTCTTGTCTGTCTAGTCTTGTCTGTCTAGTCTTGTCTGTCTAGTCTTGTCTGTCTAGTCTTGTCTGTCTAGTCTTGTCTGTCTAGTCTTGTCTGTCTAGTCTTGTCTGTCTAGTCTTGTCTGTCTAGTCTTGTCTGTCTAGTCTTGTCTGTCTAGTCTTGTCTGTCTAGTCTTGTCTGTCTAGTCTTGTCTGTCTAGTCTTGTCTGTCTAGTCTTGTCTGTCTAGTCTTGTCTGTCTAGTCTTGTCTGTCTAGTCTTGTCTGTCTAGTCTTGTCTGTCTAGTCTTGTCTGTCTAGTCTTGTCTGTCTAGTCTTGTCTGTCTAGTCTTGTCTGTCTAGTCTTGTCTGTCTAGTCTTGTCTGTCTAGTCTTGTCTGTCTAGTCTTGTCTGTCTAGTCTTGTCTGTCTAGTCTTGTCTGTCTAGTCTTGTCTGTCTAGTCTTGTCTGTCTAGTCTTGTCTGTCTAGTCTTGTCTGTCTAGTCTTGTCTGTCTAGTCTTGTCTGTCTAGTCTTGTCTGTCTAGTCTTGTCTGTCTAGTCTTGTCTGTCTAGTCTTGTCTGTCTAGTCTTGTCTGTCTAGTCTTGTCTGTCTAGTCTTGTCTGTCTAGTCTTGTCTGTCTAGTCTTGTCTGTCTAGTCTTGTCTGTCTAGTCTTGTCTGTCTAGTCTTGTCTGTCTAGTCTTGTCTGTCTAGTCTTGTCTGTCTAGTCTTGTCTGTCTAGTCTTGTCTGTCTAGTCTTGTCTGTCTAGTCTTGTCTGTCTAGTCTTGTCTGTCTAGTCTTGTCTGTCTAGTCTTGTCTGTCTAGTCTTGTCTGTCTAGTCTTGTCTGTCTAGTCTTGTCTGTCTAGTCTTGTCTGTCTAGTCTTGTCTGTCTAGTCTTGTCTGTCTAGTCTTGTCTGTCTAGTCTTGTCTGTCTAGTCTTGTCTGTCTAGTCTTGTCTGTCTAGTCTTGTCTGTCTAGTCTTGTCTGTCTAGTCTTGTCTGTCTAGTCTTGTCTGTCTAGTCTTGTCTGTCTAGTCTTGTCTGTCTAGTCTTGTCTGTCTAGTCTTGTCTGTCTAGTCTTGTCTGTCTAGTCTTGTCTGTCTAGTCTTGTCTGTCTAGTCTTGTCTGTCTAGTCTTGTCTGTCTAGTCTTGTCTGTCTAGTCTTGTCTGTCTAGTCTTGTCTGTCTAGTCTTGTCTGTCTAGTCTTGTCTGTCTAGTCTTGTCTGTCTAGTCTTGTCTGTCTAGTCTTGTCTGTCTAGTCTTGTCTGTCTAGTCTTGTCTGTCTAGTCTTGTCTGTCTAGTCTTGTCTGTCTAGTCTTGTCTGTCTAGTCTTGTCTGTCTAGTCTTGTCTGTCTAGTCTTGTCTGTCTAGTCTTGTCTGTCTAGTCTTGTCTGTCTAGTCTTGTCTGTCTAGTCTTGTCTGTCTAGTCTTGTCTGTCTAGTCTTGTCTGTCTAGTCTTGTCTGTCTAGTCTTGTCTGTCTAGTCTTGTCTGTCTAGTCTTGTCTGTCTAGTCTTGTCTGTCTAGTCTTGTCTGTCTAGTCTTGTCTGTCTAGTCTTGTCTGTCTAGTCTTGTCTGTCTAGTCTTGTCTGTCTAGTCTTGTCTGTCTAGTCTTGTCTGTCTAGTCTTGTCTGTCTAGTCTTGTCTGTCTAGTCTTGTCTGTCTAGTCTTGTCTGTCTAGTCTTGTCTGTCTAGTCTTGTCTGTCTAGTCTTGTCTGTCTAGTCTTGTCTGTCTAGTCTTGTCTGTCTAGTCTTGTCTGTCTAGTCTTGTCTGTCTAGTCTTGTCTGTCCAGTCTTCTCTGTCCAATCTTGTCTGTCCAGTCTTGTCTGTCCAGTCTTGTCTGTCCAGTCTTGTCTGTCCAGTCTTCTCTGTCCAATCTTGTCCGTCCAG